>APFE030163018.1:1371-11997 GCA_000404065.3 Pinus taeda
TAAAGCTTATATTATAAAGTTTATTATTCATATAAATGTCTAAAACCTAGTTTATTGGCATCCTCAATGCATTTCTTGAATTTCCATAATTTCCATGTATCCCTCGCATGCATCCTCAGTGTGCATCCTCAACCTGCACGCTCAACTTCCATCCTGAGCATGCAAGCTCCTCATGCATTCTCAACTCCCATTCTCACTGTGCATTCAACTATAATTCAAAGACAACATTGACCATGGAATCAGGGGCCTTCTCTGCCACGACATTAGTAGATAATCAAAGCTTAAAGGTTGAGAGTTTGTCATTGTAAAAGTTTAAAGAAAGTGTCGATAAATGGAATGAAAGAAGAAAGTGAGTAGAAGGTATGCTCAATATACTCTTGAGAGAGAGATTTCATCAATTTGGTTTTAGAGAATTTGATATAAGACCTGAATAGATCGATGCAACCATTTTTAGTTATGATCATGAGTCGAGGTAATTGGTAATTTTTTCACATAACGATTATCAGACCCTGATTTCTTTGCTAGAGAAACTAAAATACCATACAGGGGAGGAGTAATGTTGGACCACTTGAAAATCTCCAAGGTAGAAAAATAATAATATTGGCAACAAAATCTATGGAAAAAAAACCGTTCTTCCTAGAAATGGTTTAAAAATGGGGGATGTTCCCCTATGATTATACAAAAAATTAATTCATCTTGTCCATAGGACCATTATGAATCACCATAAGAAATATATTTTTGGTTAATCCATGAAGCTCCTCATACACTATCTTAAAGACTTGGCCATAGATGTAAATTTTCTATTGGGTAAGAAATTGCACTATGCACTACAAGAAAGTAAAGTTAAGGGGGGCAAGTTCAACTACCTAGGCACAATGCAAAACAATTATTGACTTGTATTGATGCAACGTAATGTGATCAATTACCCCTAAACAAAAAAATAATAGGAAGTGTAACGTGGAGGGAGACAATGAAAAAATACTTCAACATTTTCCAGAGAAAAAAGTGGAAGGGTTTTCTCTTGCTACAACTTCACAATTAAATGAAGATTGTTTGGAGGAAAATATGGAAAATGTGGGAAGTGATAGCAATCGAGCAAAGATTAATTAATATTTTGTTGTTGCAGCTTTGGAAGGCTTAAATACATGCCAAGATGGAGATATGGTGCAGATATTTGTCAAAATTGATGAAGAAGATATTGCTGATGGTATTCATGCTTCTTTAGATGGTCAAGATGATTCTTGTATAAATAGTTGTGACCTATTTATGACTAAAAATAAGAATATTATCGAAATCACACATAAAGTTTCAAATTTAGAGTAATCTAAAGAGGCATTATCTTCTCCACAAATTCATCATGATTCCTCAAAAAAGAGTTGTGAAATATGCATGAATAAGGATCAATATGTTACTCAACTTAAGAAATAAGTCACAAGCATGCAAAAATTTCTAGTGGACATGGAACAAAGGGAAAAGGTATCTAGATATAGGATCTATATTGAAGAGTTGAAATCTAAAGAATGTAAAGATATAGATGATGGAATCAAGGAACCTAATGATTTAAAAGAAAAGTATAGGGTTGAAAGAAATAAATATGTAGCCAAGATGTTGGAGCTTAAGAATGAGCTTAAAAATAAGCATGTTGTTCTTAACATACCACCTCTATAGACTTACATTCCACCTGCAGTAAAACTTATGCAAGAAGTGAAGGAGAAATGACAATGTATTAATACTTTAAATGTTGAGTTTCAAAAGAAAATACGTGAAATGGTTACTAAACACAATGAAGAGATTGAAAATTATGAAGAATGGGTTAAAATGGTGAAGACTACGATTGAAAATAAATATGAAGCACTGAATGATGGTAATAAATTCAAGGTCTTTTTAGATTTTTATCACTCATTAAGAGCATGAGAGAATAGATTGAATCGAGTTATTCAAGTAGTAGATACTAGAAAAAAGAAATACAAAGATACATTACTTAAGTATGATTAGGCCTTGTAAGAACAACATATCTCATTCTTTAAAGTTGTTGCAACAATGCATGTTGGAGGTGATGCATTTGACACATAAATAACGAATAAATCACTCTAGAAAAAAAACTACAAAGAAGGAGCAGTTTAAGGAGCTTAAAAGAAAATAATTTTAAAAGAAGGAAACAAAACATTTGGGATGGCAATGTGAGATACAAAATTTGAAATCCAAAATTCACAGTTTGCAGAATAATCCTATAACTCTTGCACTTCCAATTTTGTATATTATAGATCAATGAAATTCAAAGGTTGAATTGCGTTAAGTGAAAGGTGAGAAAGACAAGCGAAGGATACTATTCAAGAAAAATAAAAATAATACTTTGAAAAGTAGAAGAAGCATTTGGAGTTTTTGAGCAAACACATTACTAAGAATAATTTGCAAAGAAGCTTGATACAGTATAAAAATAGAGTGGAGGAGTTGGAATATAAATTACAAGCAGGTGTTACAACTTCCAAAGAATTGGAGGCTTCAACAGAAGGCAAGATAGATTATGTTGCATTAGATTATTATGAGGAGGAGGGCTTGCAGAAACCTCCCAAGTAGCCTAGAGTTCTAAAATAACAATCTCTATATATGTTGTTACTGTAAAAAACATAATTTTATAATCAGAAGATACAAAATTACACTTGGTTGATACAAAATTTGAATACATCAATATGTTCGTACCAATAGCCTTATTTGAGATAATACCTAACTTGGAATTTAGTTATTTCTTGATAGGTTCACGTATTTCACCATTTTGCAAAAAATGTTACATTTTGGTCATCAAGGACCTTTTTCTTTTTTTGTGGTCTCATATTTCTTTTTTTGTCATCAAGGTGTAAAGTATTTTTAGCTTCCTTCCATTGGATTTCAACTAATTCCCCTGGAATTTCTCGGTTTCCCCCACTCTGACCTACACCACTTATCAAGGATGTAACATCCCTTTTATTGTGATTTATTGACTCCATAATCAACATATCAATTGTAGTTTCTCCACATATCTCTTGTATTTCACTATGTTTTGTAACTACAACCAAAACTGCCCCATTCATTTGACGTGTATCATTGGTCTGACCAGAGTGACTTGACACATTTATTGAAATAAAAAATATTTACCATGTCAAAGTTAATGTAAAATATATAATTTACTAAAAGTAGAATTATGTGTAACATAAGAGACATCAAAATTGTAAATTCATGAAATTTATAGATTTGCTTTCACTCAGTTTTTACAGATTTATACTCTTTTTTTATCATGAAGGAAGAATATGAATTTAATTTCTTACATTTAACTCGATATGTGAAACCGTTGGTTATTTCCCAACCCATATCAATATACTTAGCTTATTTTCTCCACTTTTTCATTTCATATGAAATTGAAGTACAATTAGCTCCCTTGAACACACCATGGTCATCAAAGAGTTCCAAGAAACTGACACAAAATTATAGGAATAAAGAGCTTTTTATCACAAATGAATCTCTCTTTAGCCCCATAGGATTATTTCCAATTAATTACATTCTTACAATCTTGGGAGGGAATTTTTGTAATTCCAATTTTTTACATTTGTACTATGTTCTTGAGAAAACAATTCAAGAACTTAAGTGATAAGTTTTTAATTTTTTCCAAGAGACTTACAATTTGTTCCTAGGTTTAAATAAATCATTCATTCAAACCAGGTGTATAGTGAGGTGAAAAATAGTAGAGTACACCATTTTCAGCTAAAATCACTCAGAAAGAAGGAAGAATGAGGGTATTGCGGGCATTTATTTGAGATGGGTAAAAGTGGTTTCAAACCAAGAAATTGACATTTTCTCAAATCAATTGCAAGAAACTGACACAAAATTTAAGGAATGTGAAAGAGGTTTTTGTCAAAAATAGTTTTTTCTTCATCCCCATAGGATTATTTCCAATTAATGATATATAGAAAATCTTGGCTAGGTATTTTTTTAAGCCCAATTATGTATATTTGCACTTTGTTCTTGACAGAACAAGTCAAGAAATTAAGTCATTAGTTTTGAATTTTGACCAAAAGACATACAAATTATGCACGTGTAAATAAATTATTCATTCAAACCTGGTGTATAGTGAGGTGGAAAATAGTAGAACACACCATTTTCAATTGAAATTTGTGAGAAAGAGAGAATAATGAGGACATGGCATCCATTTTTCTGAGGTGGAAAAAACTACTTTAAAAGTGAGAAATTTTAACTTTTTCATTCAATTGCAAGACACTGATAAAGAATATGAGGAATGTGAAATAATTTTTTCTCAAAAATAAATCTTCCTTTAGCCCCATATATTTATTTCAAATTAATGACATCAATATAGTCTTGGGTGGGTGATTTGCTAAGCCTAGTTTTGTACATTTTCACTTTGTTCTTTACAAAAGAATTCAAGAACTTAAGTCACTAGTTTTCAATTTTGACCAAGAGACATACAAATTGTGCAGAAGTGTAAATAAATCATTCATTAAAACTATGTGTATAGTGAGGTGGAAAATAGTGGGGAACATTATTGGCAACTAAAATCACTCAAAAGAAGGGAATAATGAGGGTATGGTGGGCAGTTTTATGCACTAGGAAAAGCAAGTTTAAAAACTAAGAAATTGTCATTTTGTCAAATAAATTTCAAGAAAATGACACAAATTAAGGAATGTGATTTTTTTTAGTCACAAACACATCTTATTTTAGCTACGTAGGCTTATTCCTAATTAATTACATATGTATAGTCATCAATGGGCATTTTCTGAGCCATTTTTGTACATTTTCTCTTTGTTTTTGACAAAATAACTCAAGAATTTATGACATTAGTTTTGAATTTTTACCAAGAGACTTATAAATTATGCACAAGTTTAAATAAATCTATCATTCAAACCAGGTGTATAGCGAGGCGGAATATAGTAGAAGAAACCATTTGCAGCTGAAATCTTCTCTCCTCTATCCAAGTCTACCAGTGTAGAAATTCATAATATCTACAAATCCTTAAGTTGGAACAAAGAAATACTCTAGGGCAAAACCAATTAGACTCTTCGTAATGAAATTTGAAATGAGACATGATTGGAAAGTAGCTAACCTGAAGATATAACCTTTCATCATGTCTGACAAATATCCTGCATCACTATGTTTCCCACTTATACAAAACTTTCACATAAGGAAAGTCGAAGCGGAACTATGAATGTTTTATGAAATCAAAAGTATAAATATTTAAGCTCAAAGTAAAGATATAAAAATGTAAAAGTGTGTAAAATAGTAGAATAAACAATATTCAACATGAATCAATCTAATTGGCCAAGAAATGAAGCCTAGGTATGCATTTTAGTCAAGCAAGGAAATTTTGGCCTAATTCATGAAAATTCATTTGCAAAGTTAATTTCAAGGAAAAATTGAATGATTCAACTTGGAGAGTATTTTTTTGTTGATAAACAACTTTAATGCGATTAAATATTTTTAAATTTTTACATATATATTTACGTTGTTAAAAAATACTCCAAATTGCATTAACTTCATAGGGTAAAAGGGAGTGTATGTGTGCCTCAAATAAATGCACACCATGACATGTAATTAACTAGTAGTGATATAATGATCATTACATCATATGGGTCCATGGAATTGTATCTCATACTTGTAGTGTAATAGTTCCATAATAAGCCTTAGTCTTGTGGTGTAGTAGAGCCCCAATGGGCCTCAACATTTCAGTGTAACAACATCGTAATGGGCCTCAAACTTACAGTCTAATAATTCCCTAATGAACCTTAGTTATTGGGTATGACATTAGGCTCTTTGGGACTTTTTATATGTGATATGACACAGTATTATGATATATATATATGAAGAATATATGTTGATCCCTATGACAGAGATATCATGACGTACCTATGACTTTTCCACTCCACTGTTATTCCTAATGTTCTCTCTACAAAATTTCTTATGAGGGAATGGGGTTAATGGAATCTGAAAATGTTGAAAATGTTTTAAAATTCAATTGTCTACAATAGAGACTTCTAGCCCTAAGAAAATTAATGTTATTACTACGCTATTGGTTAGTAAAAATATAAAAATATACGCATGTGTAAAATAATAGCATAAACAATCTAGAATTTGAATCAATCAAACTAAGATGTAAACAATAAGTATGTTATCACTCAGAAGTCTTCTCTAGATGTTATAAAAAGAAGGAATAATCTGAGGTAACCAAAAGCCTAATATTTTAGACTCAGCTTCTAGCCAACGTAAGTCCAGATAGGGCTCTCTCCTTATAATTTAACTTTGTTTTGGTGGGATTTTTGGCTAGTTCTTTAGTGCTCACAAGTTTCTGATTTTGGTTGGGTGGTGGAATTCTAGGAACAAATGGATAGAGTAAGGCTTTCAAACCATTGGGCTCTGAATTTAATCAAAGGATGGCTTATCTGGATTAGATCAATCACTAAAGGAAGAGTTCACAAGGCAGGCTAGCAAAGAAAAATGCAAATCTTTAGGTTCAAATAGATGAGGTAGTCCTCACTAGGGTGGAAGGGAAATGAAGAATCCTTAGACAGGGATCAAAATGAAGAGCAGGAAGTGATCATGAGCAAAGGGAAACTAAGAATCCTTTACTATAGATCTAGTGGGGAAACTACGAAAGTAAGGGAGCAATTAAGAATTCCGAAACTAAGATAGTTTAGCATAAAACATTAAGAATGTAAACAGTCAATACAGAGAGCATTAAAGCCAGTTCTAAAATATTATTCCTAGTTCAACATTTAGATTTCATAGAGATACATATGATTATTTATAAACATGAAGAGAAACAATAATACACACGAGATAGAGAATAATTATTTGATTTTTGCTTTACACAAGAATCCTATGAAATGTCTTTACTTTATTCCTTGATCCTGTGAGCCAATCCAGTCTTGATTACAATAGCTCCTTAACTTGAGAAGAAATTGTCTATAGAAATGTCTTTGAATCCACACTCAATATTTCGAAAGATGAAGTATTTATACAAAAATATTTACAAAATATCTTAAAACAATATGAGAATTAATCTAGGAAATCAAAATATCTTTAAGCATGAAGATAAAGACAGATGGAAAACTGCATCATGTTGTCCCTTTTATTGTGGTTGTGCTAGATGTTGCAATTGAACTTGAGCCCTTTCAAGTTGGCTGATATGTGTACAATGGAATCATATTTGTCTTTAACCTTTGACCAATACTCTTTACCTGTTACTCTTTGACCTTATTTACCTATTTTCATCTGGCTACCTTTTAGATTTATTGTGGTAACTTATAGTAAATCTGTTAAATTTTTCCACCATTCATCTTCTAGTAACTTTATCTTGAGCATACTTCTATATATCTTGTTTGCCTTAGTGTTTGGGAAAATTTTGGCTTCGTGAAAAATAGATGCTTCACTTCATGTTCTAGGAAGAATAACTTTTCTAAAATATCATATAATACTTTCCTTGTTGCCAATGCTTTGACTGTTGAAGTGCTAGTCTGTTCTCTAAACAATTTCTCTAGTTTGTCAACATAGTATGATTGTATCCTAAGTTTGTCATCGATTACCATGGGATTGGGAAGGCCTTTATCCCTCAAAATTTGAAGTTTTTTCATGAATCTATCAATACCAATCTACATGTTATGGCATTTTTTTCTCTAGATTGAGTGTAAGGTTCCTTCTAGTCAGAACCTTTTTGACTTGGATGATGGTTTCAGTTCTGTCCTCCACACGAAGCTCACTTAGTTCCTCCCTGTTCTTGTTATTCAAGAATATAATGAGTCAAACAACCTCTTCAGGCTAGTCCCCAGTTCTTCCTTGATCTTTTGTATTGCTTCGGTGGCCACATTCACCAGTTCTGTTTGCTTGAATATTACTTGAATTGATGGCCAAACATCATTAACAGAGTCAATGATATTGGCCCAGAGCATTTCCTTAGTTTTTCCTAGTGGATTTTGCAATGTTAAATATTTTTCAAGGAACTTTATCCTTTCACACATTCTTAAGGCTTTTTGTACTTCTTGTTCTAGCTATTTTTGGGCAAATTTACAGTCAATTTCTAGGCTTTATATTTTCTCATTAAGTTGGTTTAGCTCTGTAGCCTAGATGGACATTTCCTCCATGGATTTCACTAACTCTACTATCTTTTCTGTTGATTTACCTGTTGTTGTAGACTTGGTTGTGATTGGAAGTGATGTAGCAAGTGGAGTTGTTGGTGTTAAAGAGGCTACCAATGTTGATGGAACTGCAGTAGAGACTGTGGGAATAGCAATTTATGGAGTGGTGGCCAACTCACTTTGTTTAGATTGAATCAATGTGCCAAACTCTTTCTCAATTTCCTTCAGCTGATTATTTAGCTTAAGGACTGATTCCATAAGCCCTTCTTGTTCCTTCTGAGTTTCTAAGACTTCTGTTGTTTGTGGAAGATGAAGATGTGGAGTTTTTAGCTGCTTTTTCAAAGTGGTTATGTCATCATTCTTCTTTTTAATTAACATTTCTACAGCTTTCACGTCTTTGGCATCATGTCCCAACTCTATGATTAAGTCCTCCAAGGACTTGATTCTGGTACCCTTGGCCTGCGAGGATGCTTTTTCTAATTCAAACTGTGCTAATATATTATTGAACGAATTGTGTAACTGGTGGGTTGTAATGGCTTTGCTTGTGAGAGTGGAATATACCATCTTTCCTATCTTTTTATGCAATTCAACATGGTCAATAGGATGTATGTCGTTTGCTAGCACTTCAAAGTCTATCTTCTAGTATTTAGCTACTAATCTGGGATGCTAAGTGGTGGGCTTCAAAAAAGCCATCTGCATTTTTCCATATTTCATGTCAAAGGATGGCATAAGCCTCGTTTGGCTGATGGGAGCCATTTTTAGGTATTGTGCATAGCTTTCGGCTTTTAACCGGCCATTCCTGGCCTTTATTTCCTTGTACTTTTCTCCGATATCCAGATCTTGGCAACTAGAATCCCTAATGAGGACACTTCCACACTTTGTTGTTTTCCCAACACCTGAGCATGTGATGTGGAAGGTTCTTATGTTCTTGCAGAGGGACTAGCATGCTCGCTCCCTTCTCCTTCTGTGCTTGTGGCTCCAACTGTTTCTTCTACGAATTCTTGCTCATAGAAAGGATTTAAACTTTGCCTCTTGACATAAGTCTGTGAGGCCTCCTCCTTGTCTCTTTTGGGGATCTTCTCCTCATTTAGAGGAATTTTCATGGTAGGGGGAGTACTCATAATGTGCTCTAGCAGTCTTGTTTAAGTTATTTCTTCTGATAGATCTAGTTGTTATGGCTCTTCTTGAACCTGGGGTCCGTCTTCTACTTCTCGTTCACTATGTGCCTATAATTCCCTTTGGGCTTGGGATTTTTTTGGTACATGTATGAAAGAATATTCATCAAGTCTCCTCTTTAGATCAATTAGTGCATTTTCAACAACAAATTCAGCGCAATATCTGTCTACTAGAATGTTCTCCACCCATTCCAACTGATTTGTATATTTTTTTATCTCAGGGATTTTGTGGTGGATATAGGGAGACAACTTGTTTTTCTATCTTCTATTGCAGATGAAATCAAAGGGGTCATATCTCCATATGAGGCTTTGTTTCAATTTGAGCCTTTGAAGGATTTCTTATTCTTCTATTCCTCCTTCTCTACTATTGCACACAAAGGGGCCTAGTCGATCTTTGATTCTGAGTTGAGCCTTCTTTTTGGCTTTCCCAAAACACACCTCATCTAAATTGATTATCTGTCTGTAGTACTCCAGAGAATTAACCTCATTGGGAGGTATCTAGGTAACTTGTATGGTGCTAACTCATAGCCATAGATCCTAATTTCATTGTGATTCTGGTACAAGTACCAGTCTCCCACTTTGTGTTGTTTTGAAAGTTGTAGGATCCTCCTAATATCTGAATTGATGCTTGGAGGAGGACTTCCTAAAAACATGGTCACTACAAGATGTACAAAAAGATCTATGAAGTTTGTGTATGGATATGGTGATTCAAATTTGTGAATCAGAGGAGTCCACAAGACTACTGAGCTTGGTTGCCTCTGCTATCAAGTTTTTGAAGAGTAAATGGGAATTTATCAGCTTGATAATATAAGAAAAGGGTCATATAGAACTAAGGAATACTTGAATACTCTTTCATTGTTTATTCTCAAGAATTGATCATGCATTTTATCTTCTATGAATTTGGCATAATCATATATGATGGTAGGAGGTTGTTCTATGGTAAAAATGGACGTGAAGGCTACAATGATTTCATCAACATACTCACTTGTAGTATATCCTAAGACACTAGATATCATTGACACAATATCTTGGCCAACTTTAGAAAATATGGTAGCTACATATGGAGGGGGTTACGTTGGGAAATGCTTTCCCTCCCTAATGAAGGTCTGAAGCATTTCAGCAAGTCTAGCAGGGGTAATCTTGGGGAATTTGTCTAGCAGGTCTCCAATGGAAATGGTTTTCAAATTTTGTCCTAGTTGCAACTGCAAAATTTCATTGATGGATTCAAATGTGACGGTGGAAATTATAGTATGATTAGGGGACATCACTTCTCTTTGGATAGGACTATAGTTTGTATAGCAATAATGAACAATTTCGAGAAAGATATGTACTGAAGG
>APFE030163018.1:19044-31256 GCA_000404065.3 Pinus taeda
CCTATGCTTGAATTTTAGCATTCAAGGGCTATAATTTTACAACCCTTCACCAGAACTTTATTAGTTTGGATAGATTTGATCCTTTTGAGTGCATATTAGCGCTTATATCCTTTTTGAAGGTAAATTTTAACCAATCCCACCGTTGTAATTTTTTCAAACAGTTGGTGGGAAACATGAATTTTTTTCATTTTCCCCAATATCATGTCCAATCAGGGCCAATGCACAAATTTTAGCATTCAAAGGCTAGAATTTTACGATCCTTCACCATAATTTTATTAGTTTGGATATATTTGATCCTTTTGAGCGCATATTATGTTATGAAACCAGCTCAAGAAAAGATAGAAAAGATAGATCAACGCCTTAGAATTTAGCCTCTTCGAGGGCGCAACCTCCTTTACATTTAATAAATGAACAATTCTTGGATGATACAAATGACAAAACCTCCTTTCTATATATAGGAGTCTAAGGAGTCACAATATAACCCAATCGGCCTAATAATAATAATATAAAGCCACACAAATAACAATAGAGGGATTCTATGGGGCACAGTAATAACAATATGGGGGCAATAGGGGCACAACAATATTAATAAGGGGTATAACTACCATAGTAATGGGGTAATCACTAGTATTATAGGGACCCACCATATTAGCTCTTATATCCTTTTTCAAGGTAAATTTTAACCAATCCCACCGTTGTAATTTTTTCAAACAGTTGGTGGGAAACATTAATTTTTTTCATTTTACCCAATATCATGTCCAATCAGGGCCAACATTGAAAAATAGGTTGGTAAAGTTTAGTGAATCCCACCGCTGTCCTTTTTTCAAACAATTGGTGGGAAACATGAAAATGATTCATTTCCCTCAATATCAGGTCCAATCAGTCCTAATGTTGATAACTAGACATTGACAAAACATTATAACATCCATAGCCCCGTGCTAGGAAAAGCTACTACAAACACAACACTTATAACAATATGATTTAACTGCGAAATAAATACATGCATTCGAATATATGAGAATGCAGTATTATCAAAAGGTATAAATAGAACATTAACATATACAAACCATTATACACCATAATACATAAATGTGTAGTGCAGTAATATTAACAATAGATTAATTAGTAACAATAATAACACATATAATCCAAACAACTATGGTTTCCAATGCATTCATTAATTTCACAGAAAAACAAATTATAAACACAAACACTAATCTAAAATGAAATAAGAAACAAGTTACGAGTTGTCATAATCTACCTAGCCATAGACCTTGTGGTTCATGCATTACAAGCATAGGTCACCCCAAGCTAGGGATACAACTACATAGGAAAAAATTTAGAAACCAATTACTATACACATAATAATGGACAAGGTACCCATCTAGCAAACATTGCCCTAGCTAGATGCTTCCACTCTCCCCAACTTGCATCATTGGCACACCCCTACACTGCACTCTGCTAGTCCCTCAATGGTTCCCTCCTCTTAAGAAACCTTAGAACCATCTAGATATGGTCTCATATTGGGCTTCTAGGAGCTCATGTTTCTCTCTAGGAACCTCTCCAACCATGAACCAAAGTAGTTTCCAGTCGGTTCAAAACCTAAGCACTCACTTCGCCAGCTATTTCAACAAAATTGACGTCACCAAAATAGCATTATTCAAACAATTAGTGAAATTCATAATTCCTCCCACTATATCCTCTTAGGAAAATATATACCTTTTAAGTATGCATGGCATTTCTCTACCATGTGGCACTTCTCGAAGAGATGTCATCCCATAGTGCATGTTTTCCTTCAATATCTAACCAGACACATTGTTTTCCTATCTCCTTGGAGTTGTACTTCCCCCATACTCTTTACCATGATGTGCACTCCACACCAAGCATATTTTATATTATTACAAAAATATGTACAATATTTAGATCACATTTACAGTTATGGCCCTCTGATCACTTTGAAAAAAATGAGATAGATATGTATCAAGCCATGTTAGCCCCAAAACTAATAAACATAACTACTTAGTGATGCAAGAACATAGAATAACTCTAGATCCTCATCCTAAATAGTCACTTATGTCTGGCATAATAGCCTAAGTATCAATATACATATATTTACAATAACACCAATGGGTAAGGGTATTATCCCAATTTGCTTTTTAACATACTTTCTATATGGCTATAATTTCAAATAAACCATGCGCCCAACCTCAAAATTACAAAATACTATACAACTTTTGTTGATTCTGTGCCTATAACAATTTTTCTTTCTTTGATTTCATGATTTCTTGACTCTCCTGTAATAATTTATTTTCTTTAGGCTTTCTACTATCACCAAATAGTAGATCCATGAATTTGCGAGGTTCATAACCATATAAATCCATGATCAGTGACATCCTAATAGACATGAGATAAGTGTATTATAACAATATTCACCAAGGTGTATCTATTTCGAGCAAGCTCTTTGCTATTCAAAAACATAATTCTTGAAATACCCCTAAACACATTTGTTCACTATCACTGTTCGACCATATTCTTCAGAGTGGTAGCTAGGGTTAGGAGTGAGCTCAGTACCACTCTATTTAAAGAACTTATGCCAAAGCATGCTTGGCAACTTGTTGTCCCTATCACTAACAATATTATTTGGCATCCATGCAACCTGAAAATCTCTCTACAAAACGAATCGACTACCTATGATACTATACAAGTCATTAAAATGGAAAAGAACTGTGAAAACTTAGTCGTCTTATCATTCAGAACATAGATCCAATATTTATGTGCTACATTAGGTAGCGCACTGATGAAATCCATAAGAGATATATTATCGTTTTGTTTAGGAATGGGTACGAGCTAAAGCAGACCAACTGAATGAGTATTCACATTCTTGTTTTTCTAGAAAGTATGAAACTCTCTAACCTTCTTAACAACTTGATTCTTAGCTCCTTTCCATGTGAATCTCTCCTCGATTTTCCTATATGTTCAAAACATACCCGAGTGATCAACTATAGGTCCATTATGAAGTGTCATCAATATATTTACCTCACGCAATGAAGAATGAAAAAAATAAAGTCTTCCCTTATACATGATCAATTCATTTATAGTTTTATATATTCCATAGTGAATTTTTTCTTCCATAAATGCTTTTTCCCATAAATCCTTGGCATAATCTAATACAATTAACTATCTATAGTTTGTAGAAAGATCCACTAGTGAACATGTGTGAGGCCTCTTTGAAAGTGCATCAACGACTACATTCTTATCCCCTCCACATATGTAATGTTAAAATAATATTCCTACAATATACTGACCCACTTTTATTTCGTATCCTCTATATGCTTCTAGTTCATCAAATATTCATTGTTGTTATGACTAGGTTTGATGATAAAATTGCCACCAAACATGTATCATCTGAATTTATTTAAGACATGTGTAATGGCTAGCATCTCTCTAACATAAGCTAAGTAAATACTTTTCAAACCTCCTAATTTTATTCTCTCAAAAGTTATGTGGTTCTTATCTGACATTACAATGGATCTTATCCCCTCTCCCAAAACATCACACTCTAACTCAAAGGATTTAGATATCTAGTATTTCCAACACAAGGCATGTGGACATCACTTTCTTGAAATGTTAAAAATAGGTATGTGTTGAATCAAGCAACTAAAAGTCCCCCTTACTAGTTAAATTCATAAGTGATGTTGCAGTTATTGAGAGTCCTTAACAATTCTCCAATATGAACTAAAAATAACAAAGAATCCATTAGATGTGGAGAGAAATGTATGTATATGTCTTTCTACAATAGGCCTAAAATTCTCATGGTATACTCTTATTGCTTCTGCAGTAATGAAATGACTAAGAAAAAGAATATTTTTCATCCCAAAGTCACATTTATAGTCATTTTCATATAAAGATTCACTCTTTAAGATGTTCATACCTCCTCAAGATTCTTCATATGCACCTTCCAAGTTTGACTAAAAATAATAATGCTATTAAAATATATCAAAAGAAATTTCCTCAATTGTCTCCTAAAGACATAATTCATAGAGCTCTAAAATGTGGTTGGAGAATTCATTATTCCAAAGGCCATTAGAAAAAAATCTAAATTCCCAAAATGAAATTTGAAACAAATATTATCAATATCATCCTCTCTCCTTTAAATCAAACTATGCCTTGACCAAAAATATATCTTAGAAAAGTATCACGCCCCATGTCACTCATCGATCAATTCATCTTTCATGGGAATTTCATACCCATTGTTGTTTGTATTTTTGTTTAGGGCCATGTAAGCAATGCATATCTGTATCATTCACTCCATATTTCCTTTTTCTATTTCATCATTATGCCTCTTAGGATTATGATATGGACTAGTGATCATTGGTTCGGATCCTTCAATGCTTTATTTCCATCTCAATAGGGACTCTATGAGGGATACTCTTGAACACCTTGTTATGTTTCCGTAACAACCCCTAAATATCACATTTGTAACTAATCTTTTGCTGGTCTGAGATTGTAGGAACATTGGAGTGATGAGACATTTTTTCCCTCTCTACTAAGTCATGCCTCATTAGTCACTCCATACTCTTAAGTGATAACACTTTACGACCTCCATCTGAAATTCCTCGGAGTACTACTTTAATATATTCATGTTCTAAATATATTTCTAGATTATATAGATTGGAAGATAACTCTACAATGGACATCATCCATGCCATACAATTAATAACATCATTGTCCCCCATGTACACCACATAAAATACATTTTGTAGCTTATAATCACCCAATTGTATAGTTACATTTGAAATATTACAAGTATAAGGAATAGTATACATGTTAGCTACCATCACCATAAACCCACTATGCTCTCCTATTTTCAAACTCCTCTTCATGAAAATACTTTTATGAATGAAGTTAAGAGCTTCCCATATATCAATTAAATAAACAACGCACTTTCGTTGTGATACAACTCTTACCTTGAATGTGATTTCCTTTTATACACTAGAGATTTCTGTAATGGTCCTAATATCATGAGAGGCTTCCTCTAAAGTGTATTTCTCATCACTATTCTTCAAATTATATTGTTCATATGATCATTCTGACATATGTTCTTCAACAAAAAAGTACTCTAACTTCTTAGCTTTTGGTTTCAAACTTTATTTATGGGAGGGGTCACATGGATTTCTACAATGCAAACACAACTTCTTCCTCTAAGGTCATTTAGCTACTAAATATCTAACCTGTTACACTTATTTCATTGTTGTTTTGATTCTATTTGAATTTTTTTTTTTATATTTATCCCTCTTCTTTAGGAACCTTTTGGATTGAAACTTTCTTCTAGAGTAAGAAGCATTCATGTATCTTTCCTTTCTTATGGCTTCTAACAAGCTAGGTGGATTTAGGGCCTTAATCTAGCCACCCAAAATTTCCATCAAAACATCCATGAATAGAACCATGAATTAGAAGGATTTTGAGGTCTAAAATGGGCCTCCTAAGGAAATTATAAAATAATAGTTGAAATAATAAAATAAGATTAGATTTCATCATCAAATTTTAGATGGAAAAAAAGAAAAAAATATTTTATCAACTCATATTTTCAACTTATTGACCTATAGATTTACTCAAATTTAGAGGAGTAACACTTGTTGGATGAATAATTTGAATCCTTTTCCAAATAGTGCCCATGTTGCATATTTTTGTGGACCCTAGTACACAAAAAATGAGAAATACATGAAAAATGTGATTGCAATCACATTTTTTCATGTATTTTTCATTTTTCATGTAGCACAGTCCATCGAACGTATGCATCATGGGTAATCCTTGTATGAGGAGTTAATTTTTTCATCCAACGAGTACTCCAGGTATAAATTTGACTAAAACCTTAGGGAGATAAGTTGAAAATACGAGTTGAAAAAACTTTTTTTTTTATTTCATTATTTTTTAATCTTTTTAATTTTTAACTCTAAAAATGGTGAATCATACGTCATGTTTGATATCATCATCTTGAATTGTATTGGTTCTTATAAAGTTTATTTTTCTTGTACATTTTTATTAGGAGGCCTATTTTAGACCTCAAAAGTCCCCTAACGAGTCTTCTTTCTGAAATATCAGTGAATGGCAATACAAGCCTATGAAAATATACAATATAAGTTATCTAAACACCATTGCTTATATTTTCCCAAATCATTGAAGTGTATCTCTGGATCCTTCTTATCAAATCCATTGATAAAAATCTCTATAAAATCTACATATGAAGTGGTCCTATCATGTCCCATGGTAAGCATCCCCATGTTAACCGGGAAATCCCTACTATGGATAGAAGTGATACCTCTAGCCCAATGTGTGGGTCTAGTAACAACCATGACAAAACAAGAAAAATTCCCTAACCTGGATTTTAATTGCAAATGAGAAAGGGATATGGCCTACCTCTCTCCTATGCAGTCGACCTTTGATGATGATCCTAGTCCCTTATATCCCAAGCCCACTCCTCGTTATTCCTTGCGTCTAAATACGTACAGGAGATATCAAAATATAATAACAAGACAAATATTATCATTTTCATTCCAATGTAAGTTATAAAACATATCAAGGTGTATTGTACTAAGAAAACTATCATAGACAAGATTATGGGAAGTAAGACATGCTTTATATTAATGATTAACTTAAAGAGGGAAGCATACAACTGGTGCCTTGATGTTGAAGGCTTCCTTCATGATGGTTCCGCGTCCAAGCCAAACTTTACAAGGTATCCTTTCCCCTCTCACCAAAATGTTAGCATCTAAGCACAATGGAGCAGAAGAATGGAAACTAGAAATGACCGGCCGATCGAGGAAAGAGAAGAACAAATTTATAGTGAGGGAGAGGGAGTTAGAGATCCATCAAATGGGGAAGGAGGTCCTTATCCGAAAGGCAAGATCCCCAAAGGTAGGATCAAGCACTCTAAAAGGTAGTACTTGACCATATGTCCATCCAGAAACTATCAACTCACATTTCCTGAGGTCTCTAGTAAGAGATGCTTCTACTCCACCTTTAGAGAAACTTCCTGAAGAGGGTCAGTGTGGATTTTCCTATCAAAATTTGTGCTGTCAATGCTAGGAACTAGTTAGACAAAAGGTTATGAGAATGGATTTGACTTCTCAAAGTAGCGTTGGTCTTGGAAATTAGGGTTTTTCACAAATTTTTCAAGAATTACTTCAAGGCATTACTTCTCCAACTCTTTAGGGGTTTTTTAAGTATATAATTCATAATGAATGAGTTTACATAGCTTTTGTCCCTTTACGAAATTTGTGATTACATCAACAGAAATGACAACACTTCGGGTACAGAGTTGGGAATGTGACAAAATATTGTGTAACACTCCACCACTCGTGTGTGATTCCATCAAGGTGTATACCTACATATTTGATGGCCTCTTCGTCTAGAATTGTGTTGATATGGAAATAGGTATGAACCTTCTAAACCAAATCTTGTGTTCAAGTCTTCCTTGAACCATCATAGTAAGGAAGAGTCAATTTTCCCACTTTCTTCCTCAAATCTCAGTTATTTAATATGTCGCGTATGTAGGGTCTATGTTTAATCATGACATAAATATAATATCTAAGTGATATAGTATCCTAAAACCTTAGGCCATTATTTGTCAAATCCTACATAAAGTAATTTTGTAAATGAGTGACTTGGGGATCATTTTTAATTGGTTTTGGTGCTCTAGGTGGGAAGGTACGAATAAATATCCTTGAGCTAAGGCTCTAGTTGGGTCATTTTTACTTCCTTCAAGAATCAAATTCTCTCCTTGACCATTATTTCCTCCATTGTTGTCTCCATTATTTGCATTTTCCCCACTAATATCAACCCTGGGGTAGAATATGAGCCCATGTAACTCATAGAAAGTGGCTCTTTTAGAAGCGTTGTGTATATCTCCTTAGTGGAAAGGGAGGTGCTTTTAATAGAAAATTATATCTATATTTTCTTTAGAAAAAGAGAGGAAGAACATGGGTTTGTATTGAACTTCTTCGACTTGTATATATGTAAGGATGAGTATTAGCTTCCCATTTAAGTTTGAAACATATATTATTATATTCTATTGCCATTAGTTCGTTAGTGAATATAATAATACAAATTTTTTAATTCAACCTCTTCTATACTTTCATTCAGTCAATAAACCCACCAATAGAACTTTGTGGAATGTGTTCTTTGAAAAATATTTTGAAGGTTACCCCATGTAAGTAAGAAAGGCTATGGGGATCTCTTGCTTTCACGTTTTTTAGGTCCATTATTGCCAAGATTAGGGATATATTGAAGGCCCATTAGTTTCATCGGTTGATTCATATCTTGTTCAAGAAGCCACACCACAACAAAAATTGGGTTAGTGAAAGAAGTAGCATACCAAGTAGAGAATACAAAATAATAGCCAACAAACGATGGAGGCCATATGGTAAGAGCATAGTAAATTTTGTCAGAAGGTCCGACCACTAATTTTTTTCATAGGATAATTTCTCTGCAACTTGTTTACCTCAAACTAAGGCATCCAATAAATTTATAAAATATTCTTCATGGTTTTCAAATCGCGGTCTCTATCACTCAATTTACTTATATCTTGTCCCTCAACTATCTTCTACTTTCTCTAGCGAAATTTGCAGTAGACCTCTTTCTATGAGTATTGTATTAGTGTGTATAAGGTTCTTATTCAAATCCTATCATGTCACTATTATGTCATATTGAACCCACCTAGATGGAAGGAAACATTGTTCTGATACCGTTGTAACATACACCCATTTTTTGACAATGATAACACTTGTAACAATGAAATAAAATAGAGAATAACAATATTTAGGAAATCCCGCAAATTGATATAACTATGATTCCTAGGAACAATGAAAGAACATGGAAAATAATAATATTTTGGAAAACCCACAAGCTGATATAACTCAAATTTATATTTTTATTTGCTATTACAATGTATGATCAAAATGAACAATACCTAGATAACCAAAATGCTTTTAAAAAAGAATTTAAGCATACCCATTGAATGTAGAAATGCATCCTTCCTATTTTGAATTGAAACCTGAAAATTAATTGTTGCAATGTTTTTTATCAAGCTCTAAAATTCCTTTTGTTGCCATAAATATCCTAAAATATACTCAAGGATATAGATATCAAACCATCAATGAATCCTAATCGTGATCTTTGTGTGAAATCACCAAGATATTCTCTACTTTAGATCTATTCTCTATTTTATATCTCTCAATATGATGAATAATGCCTTCTACAAGGTATTTTGCCATAAAAAACCAAGAATAAGTAATCTCCTACAAAAAATGACAATATCAAATATCAAATCTGACATATGAAATTAACTACACAAATTTTCTTTTATCACTCTTCGAAGAAGTTTGACCCTCTTCATTGAGCCATGTGGGATTTAATAAAATCAATTTTAGTCTCCCAATTAAAGGCCTCATTCTTTTTCCTTCTTTTACAATAAAACATCTTTCACTTATAATCAACCCTTATTGTCCTTTCATTAAAAATATTAAAATAATGATAAAGTTTCCTATAAATAACCCAACCATAATATCTATATTATTTATTGATTCTAAAAATTATAATCTTTTATTTAACTAATTTTAAAATTGTTTGTATTCTTGATGGGGGTCAATGAAAGGTCAAATGAGGGGGATGCCAACATGCACCACCTCACCCTCAAGATGTGAACCCTTCATATCAGTGGCATCTGCCATACATGTAGCCACCTTATGGAAATTTCGATATGCATGGTTCTATCGTAACATGCGTAAAGGTATTCGAGAAAACATTGTTTGCAACTGTGGTCCTTTGCATTTGTTTTAGCGAAAAAGAGAAAAAAATGTTTGTGGAGGCTTGTAGCCTACACAAAAATCTTCGAGTGTGGCTTTCAAGATCACCATTCGATATCTGAAAGTAAGGATTTATACCACATTCTATTAAAGGTTTCTACTGATTGGTCTAGGAACATGGCGAGAAGATTAATAGGAGGATACATGGAGTTGGGGTTTGAAGGATGAAAAAGAGGATTTCTCCTAACTGACCTTTGGGCTAGGGAAAATGATGGTATATGGATTCGATTAACCTAGTAAGCTAGTCAAAAGAATATTTCTTCTTGAAAAATTTATTCTTGAATAACTTTTGGGGGGAGATTTGTTGAGGTAGTCTTCAGTTTTCTCTTTTACCAATCATGGGTCACCCAAACCCTCTTTCCAGCTAGTTTCTTTATAAAAGAGTTGGGGGCTTTAATGTGTATATTTGGTCTTCAAAGTTAGTAAATTTCAAGAGGGAGGAGGGGCAAGGACTCATATCTATGTCCAGTTGTAAAGGGTGGCAATATTTCTTGAATGCTCTCCCTTTTAGGTTTTTGGTGGTTCCTTGAGGATTTAAGTTCATTTGTGGGAATTGGTGCTCAACATACTAGTTTGATGGTAAGAGCCCTATTTTATGGTTGTAGTTGGTATAGGGAAATGTGGTGTGAATAGGGCCCTGCAAACCCCAATTATGTGGTGGTAGTAAATACACTCCAGCGGGGGAATGCAGTGGTAGAAGGAAGCCCATGGTGGGTTTCAAAAATTAGGAAGCTAATCAAGCCTAGGATGGATACTAGAAGGTGGCAGACATCTTCTAAGGTGGTCAAACATTTACAATATTCTCATATTATAATTTCTCATCGGTGGGTGTTGAGTTTTTGGATAAGTGATATAGTATCAACAATTAAGGGTCGGGTTTGGGGGTCGAGAGTGGTAGGGAAGATGCTTCATCAACAAGGTCAAGCAACAAGAGGGATTGGTTCATGAGGAAATGAGATTGATCAACGAGGGGAAGCATCTGTAGGAGAGGGAGAATGGGGCCAAGATGTAGAATTAGATAATGGGAGCTAGAAATTTTAAATAGACACCTATTTTTGTTATTCCCTGAGCCTCTATGGTCACACTAAAAAGTTAGCTAAGAAAAGATACATCTCTTCTAGAACAATTGAGTCAAAATAGGCATGATGACCATAATGAATTTATAAACTTCATGAATAACCTACCACATAATCAAGGGAATATGCAACACTAGTTTGTATCACTTCATTATGGCCAAAGGACACTAGATGAATGGTTGGAGTAGTTAGAGGGACAACTAACTCATGTGCATGGTGATCTTGGGTATTCTGAACCATCGGACATCACTCTCACACATCCTCCTATCTTGTGATCAGTGTGGTTTGGGGTCGTTTCTTGGGAGCCATTTGGGAAGTTTGGTCTTTCAGTTTCTCAGCATTGAAACCTTTTTTTCATTTTGTAATTAGCTTTGGGGTTGTTCTTCGAGCCAACAAATCCGGTCAAAGAGAGGCTCGAAAAACAACAAATTTTTGACAAATATTTTGTAATTTTTTTAGGAATTAATAGAGTCCCTTGAGTGACAAAAAAAACTTAAGTTGTTTTCCAAAAGGTTAAATTAAATACATCATTTTGTTATGTGTGATTGGTAAATTAAAAATATTATATTAACTATTCGTTTCCTCTAATTATATTATCAATTTAAATAATGCAGAATGATTCAAGAATAGGTGAATTTGTGTTGATTATAATGGTACCTATTTTTTTATTAATTTAAATTATTGTATATGCTAAAAAGATAATAACAATATAAAATGAGCATTAACAATAATAAAAGCAAAACAAGTATATTCATTGAAATAATCATTATGGAATATGTTATTACAAATAAAATTAATGGGATTAAAATATAAAAATAGAATATATAAAAAGTCTAAAATGGGATTAGAAATAAATTTTTATCGAAAAATTATTTTCTCACTATTTGGAGGTTGTAGAATTGAGGTTTTTGTGATCCATGTCAAATTACAAGAGATTCTACAGCGTAAGTCACATAAAATTTCATTTGCCGATGCGTTTCGAACCAACTAGTGTGGTTCATCATCACGACAAGGGGTTGGTTTTATAATATGGGCCATAACGACCATAATGGTGATATGGGTTATAATAACCAATTTAACAATTATAATATTGATTATAATGACATGAATGGTAATAATTTTAATAATAACGATTTTAATAATAATATTTTTAATAATCAAAGGTAATTTAATATAATAATATTATAATAATAATAGTATAATAATAAGGTATTAATAATATATATTAATAAAAAGATATTAATAATATTATTATTAATAATAATAATAATAA
>APFE030163018.1:35270-54018 GCA_000404065.3 Pinus taeda
TTTTTTATAATAATAAGACCTATCTCTTAAGGATTGCATAATATTTAAACCGAAGACTCTCTTTGACAATATTCGAATCTAAGACTTTGAGTTAGATGAGACTACTTTTCACAATTATTACTATATCAAAATATTAACAAATTATTAAAATAATGTTTTACGTGAAATTATAAAATTCTTATTAATAAAAACAAAAAATGTTATGATGTCACCTTAGAAAAGAATAGACTTCAATCACAAATGATAAATGTAGGAATTAATCGTTAAATAACTTTATCAAAGAATTACGTTTTTTTCTCATTAATTGTTTTAAAATGTTAAATTTAAAGTTATGAAATTTATTTCAAAATTTTAAATATATATATATATATATATAATATATATATATTATTATAATAGATATTATTATTGGTTCTCATCCAATTTTGTGTGTTAGAGTAGATGTTGCAATTATAAATATTTTTGACTCATCCAATTGAAAAAAACTAAAATTAGATAAAAACATAAATAAAATACCATAAAATTAACAATCTATTTATAATTTAATTATAGTGACAATTAATTATAATTTAATAATTAAATTATTTGAGATTATCTTAACTCTCAGTTTGGAATTTAAATAAATCTAATATAATTGAAAATAAATTTTCGAATTATGAGTTTATGATAATAACACAATAAATCCACAAAGTGATAACAAAAATTAAAATTTGAGAATGAAAACTTCAATGATTCATAACATTTCTTCAAGATAGATATTTTGGTAAATCACATTTAAGATTTATGAGTTCCAACATTTATAACCACTAAGTATGGTTCATCATACGGTGTACTTCTCATCATATAAGTGGACATATACTATAAAGATGTACAAGACAAATAAATAAAATAATTCAAATGAATGTTAAAACTTTTATTAGGCTATTAAGTTTAATAAAATAATGCTAATTATATATAGTAAAATATTATTTAATATTAATTAATGTTCTAGTATATACAATTAGAAATATTTTATTAAACTTAATATGTTAATCTAAAATACGTTCATTTGTTCATTTTTTACAGTTTTGCGATATATATATCAACTTGCGTAATCAGAGTATTTATCATAGTCCTTATTATAATGAACCATACTTAGCCATTGAAACCTTTGTAGTATATATCAACTTGTATGATCAGAATATTTATCCTAGTCATTATAATGAACCATACATAGTGGTTTGAAACCTCTGCATATTTATTATATTCTTTATGATGAACCATACTTAGTGGATAGAAACCTCGTATATACATCAACTTATATAATAAGAATATTTATCATAATATTTATGATAAACCTTACCTATCATAATTCTTATGATGAACTATACTTAATGATTCGAAACCTCTACACTATATATCAAGTTATATGATAAAAATATTCATCATAATCTTTATAATAAGCCTTACTTAGCGATTCAAAACTCATCTACTCATAAATCTACAGAGTGATTTACCGGGAAGAGCCAAAAAATAATAATAATAAATTAAATAATAATAATTTAATATAATATATATATATATATATATATATATAATATATAATCATTATTTAATGAAAAACAAAGTGAGCGAAAATTGTAACGATAGTGATAAAGTGCCAAAGATTCTTCAAGACTCGGTGGCAAGTACCCCTAGCAACACATTCATGTTCGTTAGAGCTTTCTCCTTAAGAAATGCGGGTGAGTGTCCTTACGATTCAATATCTACATAATAATCCTATAAAAGGAATATTAAACTATTTAAAAATTAATAATCTATATGTCAAGTTTAAAA
Organism: Pinus taeda; assembly: GCA_000404065.3. Lineage (NCBI taxonomy): Eukaryota > Viridiplantae > Streptophyta > Pinopsida > Pinales > Pinaceae > Pinus > Pinus taeda. The sequence continues at coordinate 37,086 of APFE030163018.1, forward strand.
ATAGATTATTTGGTCATGGATGGATGTTTATTGAGTCTATTCCTTCAATGAATTAAATAATTACTAAATTAATAAGTTCAACGTAAGATTGAAACTTTATAATAAAAATGTAATTGGTTATAAATGATATTCATAATTTATAAAATCAAATTAATGTATAAGAAAAATTATATCGACTTCTAGTAAAAGAAAGTTGAGTTTAGATATCTATTAACCTTTTTAATTATTTGATAATTAATTATTCAAATGATAATATATATACATGAAATTAATTTTTACTCATTTTAGTTTTAATCATAAATTTATTTAAATAAATTTCATCAGGTTAAATAGTAGTGTAAATTTATTTTAACTTTAGATTTATCATGTAGTTTAATGGGGTGGATTTCAAGGAGAAACAAAGATAAGAGGCCATGCCCATCACCTCAATATAGAAAATTAAGTTAACGCACAGGTGGCATGACCACCACTTCGCATGCATAAACATGCAAATTGATTTTCACCTAACGTGATGAACGAAAGTATGACGCTTTGGAGAGCAAGTGGCATGAGGATTTGTGAATTGAGAGACAACAAGTTGCCCCTTTGCCTAAAGAGAGAACACTAGAAGGTAATTACATATGTGGTTGGTTGAAAATTCTCTCGTTGGGATTCAACTAGTGCTCTTGGTCGGAAACTTGTAAAAGGGATTGCTAATTTGTAATTACTATGCAAATAGCATGGCTACATGAAATGTGAAGCAGAAGTGGGTGAACATTGGTCACACAACCATAACACAAAGAATGGGACCTCCTTGCGAGCTCAACAATGAACGCATCATTTCATCTAATCCAACTCATAGTATGACGCTCTTCGTAGTATACATTAACTCGGTTCTCTTTCCTTCACACTGTTTCTTGTCTAACTCTCATGACTTACTTTTGAATGTTAGTAGGCTTAGTAGACGAAAAGTATGTATTGATCCAACGCTTCCTATATTTTATTATATTTTTCTGAATGTCCTTCCAATATATAACTCCATTGCCTATATTGACCCAATTGTTGTAGCTTACCCTTCTTTTGACTTATCTTCTTGTTATGGTCAATTCCTCTTTCTTTCGAGTCCTTGATATTATTATTAGGCTCTACGTCCTTGGGGATTACATAATATTTAGGGTTTGATTTTACTATTACATAGCCTTAATGTCTCTCCTAGTTTGATTTTTCTACTGTGTTTCTCTTTTTGGCATCAGTATGTAGGGGTATGGCAACTCTAGGTGCTAGGTTACTCCTTCTCTTCTCAGTGATTGTCTACCCCTGATTTGTATCTCGCTTGTGCCTTGTGGACTTTCTCTTTGATATCGAGGGATATCTTAGGCTTGGTTTTGTGTGTCTTAACTATATACCGTTCGGATCATATTTATTCTTTTCCATGTAATGTCAACGCATGTGAAGTAGGCATATGGGGGAGTTTGTGGGACCCAAGGCCACAATCATGTGTAGTAGTATGCCCGGGAACATGATGAAATTTTTCATGTGGTTGTCCCGCATCATATCCAAAATGAAATTCAAAATTTGGAGTCTCATGCAGTTTGTAATACGAAAGTTTTTTCAGATTCTGAAATCATGGAAGATATAGCTCCCTCAGTTCCTCACTTGGGGCCTACCCATGGAAGAAGGAAGCACTATTGTAGATCCATAACTCTTTATTGGTAGTTGAAGACCTTGCTTGCAAGGATCTAGAAGGAAAAACAAGTTGAAATATGTTATATTTTCACTAGTATTGAGGATGTCAAACATGCCTAGCGAAACTAGGGGTTCCTTTTAGAAGGATCGATGATATGTTAGCTCACATTGAACTCCACTTCCAATGTGGATCATCTTCTCATGTCACTCTTAGTTCAAGTGCTAGAGATCCAAATCATGTTACTTCATCAAACACTTAAGTCTAAATGTTTGTATTTGCTTTTTTCTTTTACAATACATATATAGATACTTTTGTTATGCTTGAATTTTTGAAACTTCATGAATTTTGGTCAAGCTACTCTAAGCGTAGGTGGTTAAAAAAATCTAGTTTGTTGTAGGGAAGATTGAGACCACCTACACAACGATCTATTTATGATGATTAATGGTTTCTATATTTCACCACCTTTTTCTTTTCAATGTTATGCTAAAATGAAAGATAGTTCATATGCTGCATTTAGAAAGAAAGATGAGGAGAGATTGAAGTTGATATTACTTTTAAATTTTTGGTCTTGATTAGAAATTTGTTTTTCTGGTAAGTAAGCACCCATAGGGGATTTAAACGAGTGACCTATCACAAGGAGTGCCATAATAGTGCACTCATTCACTGTCAGTCCAAAGCTCCATGGGCCTTGATTAGAAATTTGTGTTTCGGCATGTGTTTCACAAAAATATGATTACTTCTTTGTAGTTGTTGTTGTTTCTTTCAATTATTTGTATGGACTTTGAGAGGTTATTGTTCTACTTGCTCATTAATTTAATAGATTTGTTGAATGGTGAAGTAAGTAAATTGACCTTTTGGAAGTAATCACAAGAGTAAATAATTAATATTTGTGGTCATGTTATTGTTTGATTGGTCCAATTGTACTTGTTTTTTCTTTTTTTTGTTCTTGTTTTGAATCCTTTGAGATTTATGTCTGATAAAAAAAATTGTCTATTTAACACGAAAAAACCAAAAGCATATATCAACATTTTTGTTTGTGTTTATGTGTACGTGTCTTCTTGTACTGATTTCAATTATATCTTTCCACCAATCAAATGTCGATATGGAGAACAATGATGGTTTGTATTACATTTCAGTGATTAAAGCTATTGCAGAAACCATTAGTTTTGTTGCCTATATTTTCATATGGTTTGATAGAAGACATGTCTTCCATCTGGATTTTTTGTTCATGAGCATATTGGTGTTTTGAATGGAATGAAATGAGATGTTGAGACTCCATATCATTTGCCCCAAAGATAATCAAGAAGAAAAATTAGAAGGGATAGTCTTAAAAGCGTGAAGTATCATGATCATTATCCTGTTCATTTGAATTGGTGTTACTTCTATCACCACTCTGGCTGTGTTTTGGAATAGATTAGCGTAAAATAATTATGTCTTCATCGATCGTTAAAACTTGGGTTTCGTTGTGCAATTCTTTTTTTTGTTAGAACTAACATATATCTCATTAAAAACAGGTTTCATTTCTTTCAATGATGGTGATGTCATTGGTCTTGTAATGTTTAAAATTGGTTGTGAATTTTTTTGACGTATTGTGACAAATATTGTGAGAATGGGTCTTTGTTTATCATCCTCAACAATTGTTAGCGATTATCCATGATGGTCGATTATGCCCAAATTTATGCTTTCTTCATTCCCTTTACCTTTTATTATAAGTATATCTTCCCTATATTATAAAAACATAAAAATTTTATATTTATTATATCCCATTTTAAACTTCTTCTGAGTATATTTCTTCTTTAATTATAATGCAAATTTAATTCATATTTTTACTTTTATTTTATTTATGCCTACTCCCATAAATAATTATATTTATTAAGTTTTGAAAATACAATATTAATCCTTTTATATAATTATATTAATAATAATATCAATAATTACCCGAATGCGGGTGTTTCGAAAGTTATTAATGCAGGTTAATACTGTTGCAGGCAGTTGGTACAGCAAGTGGCAGCAGTGCGCACCTCCCTAGGCCCTTAAGCAGATGGATGAGACGGTTAATATCTACAGGCGGATCGCTCCTCACGCGAATTTAGTTACGCAAAGACCTCGAGAAATCTCTCCTGGTTCAGCTTTGATTGTGGATTTAACTCCTCCAATTGATTTATACCCCTGGCCTCCTCCCATGCTCGCAACACCAATTTCTCAGCCCTGTTCTGCTTTGATGGTAGAGTTGCAGGTCTCGTTTCTCGGCCATTGTAGGCAACGTTACGTTAGCTCCATTGCAGGCATGTGCTTCATTCCTCGTTCTTCTGCTCCCTCAGACTATCTGGTCACTGTGTCAATGGTTCGTCGTCGGGGTAGCTGCCGCCATGGTGGTGGCTGTGGAGGACGTGGGCACTCTCAGCCTGCTCCTCCGCCTGTCATTCCTTTGGCCTCGGATTCTCTCGCCTCTGCAACCAACAGACCTATCCCTTATAACTCCTTTCAAACCACCCACTTCACGTTCCATAGTTGCCTTAACCAGCCTGTACTTTCTGCTAGCATCACGGTCATTTTCTCTGAAGAGGAAGTGAGGCCCACTGCTGAAACAAACACCGCTTTCACTAATTCTCCAGGAGGCAGCGCATAACAGCGGATTGATGTGGGTTTCGATTTCCATGGTGGCAATTCGCAGGTAGAAGGATTTGAGGGCGATATCCCCATGCCTCCTGCTAGTTCTCAACAGAACGCCCCTGCTCCTGAACAGAACTCCCCTGCTCTTGAACAACAGCGGGATGGCTTGGACAGCTCACAACACTTGGCATTTCCTCTAGATGGCAACGCTTCAGCTCATAGGGAGAACGTGGATGACACGTGGATGGGCTATCCTTGCCCAATTGTAGAGGAGGATCCCGAAATCGACTCCAATGTCTAAATAATTCTAGGTTTTGGATGCTGCTTTGGTTCTCTCTATTTTCAATTTCCTTTTGTATCGCCAATATGGCTACTACCTTTATCTCTTTGTCTGCATCTCTCTGTCTCACGCTTACAGCCAGGTTACATTGTCATTTTTGTATGTATGTATTCATGTTCAGTTACAGCTGGGCACTTCAGTCACTTTGGTGCTCGATTATAGATGTTTTTGTTTCAGGGTTTTTGTATCAGATCAATCCCAATTTTGGGATTATCTCTCCGTATGGATGAAAAATTCCTGTACCTCCTATGAGGCATTCACCTCTCTGTAAATATTTCTACTTTTTAATAGAATTAGTCTTTACCAGAAATAATAATAATAATAATTAAAATATTAACATAATAACCCAATAATATAACTGACAATAATAATTAATAATTGTTGTGAAATAATATTATTGTTTAATTTACATTATTAATTATCAACCTTGACAAGTTGATTATTATTATTAAAATAAAAATATTATTAATCTTTTTATATGGCTTATTAATATATAAATTATTAATTGACATATTATTTTATTAATTATGTTCTATTATTATTGTTAATATAATCATATTTATCATATAATTTTAAATAAATATAATATATTTAATAAATTAGATAATAATTATAATTAATAATAATAATGAAAATATTTTATTCTATTATTATTAATTTATTCTTATATATTAATTAATATTTTAATATTAATTATTATTATTAATAATTAATTAAATTTAATTATTTTAAATTTGATGAATTATATATTTAATTAACAAATATTAATATTGGATTATTATTATGATTATAGTATTAATTTATAACAATATTAAATATTTTTAATTTTTAATAATACATGCCCAATCATATTTATTAATTAATTGTGCTAATAAACTTATGTCAATTTACATAAATCTATTAAATTTTATTAAATCATCTAAATAATCCTAAATAAATATAATAAAGTTTAGTCATGTCATTAGATTTTTCAATCCAATCTAGGCAAATAGTTTCTTCATTCCCTATCTTGTGGGTTCCCTTGCTGTGAGTAAAAGAGGACCGATGGAGAGTACTTTCTCTGAGAATTTACTACGGAAGGAAAGCCAAAGAAACCTAGAGTGTATTTTATGCCTCGTTATTAACGTATTGAAACAGATAAGCCACTACAAAATTATGACTTATTTTGAGTTAAATTACAAAATCACCCACGTATTGAAACAGATAAGCCACTACAAAATTATGACTTATTTTGAGTTAAATTACAAAATCACCCATTTGTCCTCTGGCAACAGACAAAATAATTCTGCTTAATAAAAATAGACATCTTATTCGAGGAAGAGGAAGACAGAGAACGGGAATGAAAATAGGCGCCAGAAGCATAAGTTATTTTTTCCGAAGAGAAAAAAACACTGATTCATATAGAGTACTAGTACATTTTCAATAAAAAGAAAATACATAGAGTTTGCAATAAACGGAATAATATTGTGAGTCACCACTGGGTGTGTTGCGTAAGAGATTAGCCCAAAATAATTGTGTCCTGATCTAGTGTTCAAACTTGGGTTTGATTGTGCACTTAGTCGTTCTTGGGTTTGATTGTGCACTTAGTTGTTTTTGTTAGAACTAAAATATATTTCATTAAAAATATAGGTTTTATTTTTTTAATGTTAATAAATGTTTAAGATGTTGTTATTTGTTTTATAATGTTTAAAATTGGTTATCAATTTTTTTGGTATTGTCAAAAAAATTGAGAATGGCCTATGTTCATTATTCTCAAAGATTGTTAGCAATTACCTATAATGGTAAAATTATGCCCAAAATTTATGCTTTCTCATTGTCTTTGTTTTTTTATAAAAGTATATTGTCCCTATTATTATTATAAAAGTTTATCTATATTATATTATATTGTTTTCTTCTTTTAAGTATATTTCTCCTTTAAAGGTTATATTTTCCCTTTAATATAATGAACATTTAATTTTATATTATATCTATTTTTAATTCTATACTTACAATATTAATACTAACATAATATATTAATAATAATATTAATAATAAATTATAATTTTGGATTGCAGATTACTTGGTGTGCTTTTTTGAAAGGAATCGATTTTCCACAGTGTTCACATTATTTTTCGACGTGTCAGTCTAGACCCAGACTCATCATTTAATTATGGTGATAATTAATATTATTTGTTATTTAAAATAAGTTTTGTTATTATATAATGGAAAAAATAATTCTAATAATTATTGATAAATTTTATTTATTAATTAATTTTATTACTTATTTACATAATTATGTTAATAATGAATATCAAGTAATAATATTAATATATTAATGAATATATTAATTATGTTCGATACAAATACTAATTTGTTATTTAAAATAATGTTTTTGTTTTTATTATTATTAAGAAAAATAATTCTAATAATATTATAAACTTATATTTTAATTAATTTTATTATCTTATGATGATGATGATATGATGTATAACTCCATCTAAGACCAAACATTCGGTCTATCGAACCCTAAGAAACAAATTATTTAATTTGATTTAAGATTTTATTTCTATGCTCAAAAAGCTTGGAGAGAAGCCTCCCAAGCTCACTATAATTTTGACATTGTAAAAGGCTAAGAAGGTCAATATTGTAACAAAGATTGTGAAAGTGAGATCTAATGTGGTTGTAAGCGGGGCACTCTAAGAGGAAGTGGTTTTCATCCTTGATGTTCCTATTCTCACCTATATGGCAGATCCTTTCCATCCATGGTGTTTTAGGAACTGCCCAACGAACTGCCCAATGACCTGTTTCACTATGGAGCTCATGAGAATTTGTTGTAATCTTTGCTATATTAATTTTCTTCTTTGAGCTAGTTAAAATAGAGAGATACTTTTGATCTTCTAGGGTGGGGTTGATGACCTTCTTATAATAACTTAATTTTCTTTTAGCCGCTAAATCTTTCTCACACCACATTTTTTCTTTGAACTTAGAAGTAACAATATCTTTAATGTTAGTTATGTTTTGCAATGCATCATTCTCGTTGATCTCCCAATAGTTTAACCAAGCCCTTATGTCTTTATGCCATCCTTGATTGAGCCTTAGGTGGTTTTGGCTGGAATTTAAAGCTAGCTTAGGAAGTCTATGATCGTCTATGTTGTTGAGTTTGTGCTTGTACAATAGAAACTTAATCATAGCTAGGCTCTGAATAGCGGAAATACCTGCTTCTATAAAGAGAATAAGATAGGGTTTATTACTTTTAATTTTCAAATTATAAGTTATAAAACGCTTTTGGATTTGCTCAATCTTTCTCCATGATTCTCTGGAGATGCTGCAACCCCAAAGCTCACAGCCATATAAGATAACAGGAGTGTGTAAAGTGTCAAAGAGGAACTTCTTTTTATCCCACATTACGAGGTTTGTTGTTTTACAATTATTACTATATACTCGTTAAATGACATTATTATTTTTTTATTAATTATGTTTCCATTATTATTTTAATGTGGTTATTATGGTTATATAATTATTATTTATAATATTTAAGCCATAAGTATATAATAATAATGAAAACTTTTTTATTTCATATTAAATAATTACTTTATATTTATTCTTATTATTTATCATTAATTACTTATATTGTTAGGTTATTTTTACTAGTATTATTATTCTTTAAATTGCTTTATTTATTATATATTTTTTAGTAAATATATTTATTTATTTAAAATATTTAGTAATTATTATATTATATAGTAAAGAATATTTTTTTTATTATAAAATAGTTATTTATTTTCTTAATTACATTATATATTATTATATATTTTTATATTAATTTATAATTTAATAATTTTAATATAATATATCCTTTATATCAATCACATTTATAATTAATTGTGTTAATAAAATTATGTCAATTTGATAAATCTAATAAACTTAAATTATCTTAATAATCCTAAATAAATATAATAAAATTTAGTCACGTGAGTAGATTTTTCCATTCAATCTAAGCCAATAATTTCTTCTTTGTGGTATCCCTTGCTGTGAGTAAAAGAGGATCGATGGAGAGTACTTTCTCTCAGAATTTACTACTAAGGTCCCTCGGCATTCCTCCTAAATGATCGAAACTATCAAGGCAAACCAAAGAAACCTAGAAAGTGTTCTGTGCCTCGTTATTAACTTATTGAAACAGATAAGCCCATACAAAATTATGACTTATTAATTCGTCCTCGGGAATGAAAATATGGGCCAATAGCCTATATTTTTTTCCCCGAGATTTATATATAGTATTAGTACATTTTCAATAAAAAAAATACATAACGTTTGCAACAAACGTAATGATATAGTGAGTCTAAATATCCAAGTTGTGGGTGAAATGGAGCTAAGTATATATAGCTGGATTGTGCACTAAAATGCTTACTTTACCTCTTAATTAATCTACATTAAACAGCGACATATATTTGTAAAAAATTAACGACAGTGACATATATATGATTTAGAGAGAGGAACGTTCCTTTTATGGATCAGATTCTGAGAAAAGCGCCAAAATCCGATATATTCTTCTCAAGTGTTCGCATAGTGCAAACATATCAATCTCATGGGTAGGAGTTGATTGGATGTACAACAAATGAGAACAAGTGTATAAATGGACTGAAATGCAGGTGGCATAAAAGATTGATAAATATATTGCTGATTTGGCTTGGATGGCAAACAAGGCAGCTCAACTTGTTGCAGTTTGGAGCGTATAAAAGATTGATAAATATATTGTTGATTTGTCTATGGATGGCAAACAAGGCAGCTCAACTTGTTGCAGTTTGGAGCGTATGGACGATCGCGACAGCTGTAGAACGAGATTCTTCAATCATGCATATGGATGCAACACGACTTTGACACTTTTCGGTTGCAAATTTAGGTCTACTCATCAAGAACGTTGAAGTGTGAGAGGTTGTGAATTTTGGGATTATTGGGCTTTTAAATCAGATTTATAATTTGTTGAAGGGATCAAATTCATTTATAGGTAAATATGTACGAAGATTTTAAAATTAAATTTACATTTTTATAAATTTAATATATTTCAAAATTAGTGATATCTATATATATAAAATAATTATTTTTTTATGGTTTAATTATGTCTAAATAATTTTAAGATATTAGATAATATAGACTTATATAATTTAAATTGAGATTTCAACCAATATTTGTTAGACTCATGCTATAATTTATATTCTATCTTTTATTAATTCGTTTTAGGTATTTGGTATTTTTCTTATTGTTAACACACAAACGTACTCATATATTATTTAGCTATGATATTTAAACAATGTTTTAGGTATTTAGTATTTTTCTTATTGTTAAGACACAAATGTACTCATATAAGCTATGATATTTAAACAATTTATTTAAGCCTTGTATTGAAATATTTAAAACTATTTATTTAAATCTTGTATTGAAATATTTAGAAAGAAAATAATTTTTATTTATTTATTTGTGGGTTAGATAGTGAAAGTCAAATATTTTTACCATGTTTTCTTCACCACAATACTTTTATTCTTATTGACAAGTGGAGCATAGTGAGAGTGACATTATTGGTGTTTTATAATGATTTCAATTAAAACTAACTAAATATTTATATTCATTTTTATTACAATTGGCATTTTATTTTTATTCACAACATATTTAGTATTTATTTTAAAATATACGCTATCAACTCCATTTTCAACATAGAAAAAATCACACATTGTCCATATAGATTGTAGTAATCAAGTCTCTTTTGGATTATGATTTTTCTTTTTAATTTAATTATCAATAAATTTATGGTGGATGATAGGATTTAACTTCCATAGAATATTCTAGGATTTTTAGTAGTATACACAAATTAGAGGTTGATATTTATTTCTGATGTAGTTATACATTTTTTCCCTTAAAAAATGTCATATGGAGAAGTGTTATATCAAATGAGTTGGTTTTCTTGGCATGTCGTGTTGATAAGACATGATATAGGCCTATGGCATTGTAACAAAATCTATTTACATATTGAGAATTTCCATGAAAGAGAGGGATAAGTCCAGCCATGATATAGGCCTATGGCATTGTGTCAGAATCCATTTACATATTGAGAATTCCCATGAAAGAGAGGGATAAGTCCTCAGAGTTAATAATTTCCTTTTTGTAATGTATATATACTTAACTTAAATATAAAAAATTTATCATTAATAATAATAATAATTATTCAAGTTTATAATTAGTTTAATTTTTATGTTTTTTTTTTTTTAAACTTTGAGATATAGAAAATGAAATGTTCTGATATTTGTTATGGATTGTTTTTTTTAGCATCCACCATCCATTTATTTATAGCTATCCTTGAATTTTGCTCATATTATTCATAAAAAAATTATAATCTCATAAAAATATGTAGAAAGATTATCATATAGAAATGGATATAATAAAATATATTCTTTATTTTCTAGTTTTTTTCTATCGATCAAAATGCTTTCATTAGATTTTTAGAAAAACAATGATTACAAACTAAGTCTCAACCACCCTATTTCCCTCATTCCTATCGGACTTGTTGGAATTTGAGGTTGGAGGATGGCACACATAAGTCTTTACATTGTTTATTTTCATGAGGCTTTCAAACCATACCATACTAAAGGAAGACAAAAAGATCACCATAACTGAAAGTAACATATCAAGGAGGGGGATGGCGAGGGATTATAGGCGGAGGTGTGAAATATCCAACACGATCCTCCATGTGAAAATCAATATGTTCCACCTGATCATTGAGGTTACATAGGTGGTCATTCATTCGATGGTGGCTGCTGGTAAGGCTATCTAGTTTTTCCAATATCTCATTTTGACTTAATTTTATATTTCTTATATAAGAAACTAACTCATTGCGCTCGCCATACATGTTTTCCTAAAGAATATACATATTAACCTCGATGTTCCTCAGTTTTTCTCTTATGGAATCCATGGTTGTTGGAGCCACTATATGACGTGGACAATGAGTAGGAGATAATGCCACTTCACCTGGGATTTGAGGCTTGCCAATTTCCCATAAGATGAGTTGTGGCTCAAATTTGGATGCGCCCCCCTCACCTCTAGGCCTTCCTCGTTGGTGCAACATTGTTGGAACTGTTAAATGGCTACCTGATGGGGTCTTGGAGTTCCCTTCAACTTACCTGCTAGAGAAAAGGGTCAGAAAATCAACATAACCAAGATATGAATTCATTGCCATGAAGCATACAAGAACCCAACCGATAAGGACAGGACTATGGATGACGATGTGAGAAATTCCCTCAAAACCAAAAGAATTCACAAAAAGGACTATACCCAACAACCCATTAACCTTATAATAATGACGAAAACCCCCATATGGTTCGAAAGAAATCCCCTAGTAAAACAGTTTGGAGGTGACACCAATTCAAAGAACAATGAACATGAGAGGGAGGAACCAAAAAACCAAAGATCAAGTGGCCACCATAGTCTGCTTCCAAAGGAAAACTAGAGGCAGACCACTTGTAAGAATAAAACTGATGAAACCCACATATGAAGGTAAAAATAAGAAAACAATGGGATTCTTTGGAAACTTGCAAACATGAGAATGACAATTAATAATAGGCCTCCACCCAAAAGCACCAAGGATGGATTGGGTGGCATGATATAGCCCATTTATCTAGGAAAAGATAATATAACATAATTTATTTTTTCAACCTCAGTGAAAGAGATGTCCAAGAGCCTGTTGCTCCAATTTGCGAGTGGGTGGTGAAGCTTCGAGTCTGAGGAAAAATATAGACCCAATTCTCTATCCACAGAGGTTCTCGGATCCCTGGATTGAGAGCCAAATTCATATCATAGAAACTTGAACCCGACTGCCACATTTTTGCTCATCCAGAGCCAAAACCCCATGGCCTTCCATGGTCCTGGTCACTCACACTGCAATAACCCTTACTTCCCAAATTAATCACATGGATTTATAACTATGACTAGAATGCTCTCTTTCTTCTTAACATAACTAACACACCGTATGGGGAGATCTTCGCACAAGTGGATGAATTGATTGTACCCCTTATTAAATTGACCATTACTGCCATGTGGCAGACTAAGAAAGCCCTGAGGGCCTCCATTGAGACATGTGGTCACCCCCATCGGGGGTATATTTTATTATCTAACTTTCGTAAAAAGATAAAGTTTTATTTAATTTTAAATAACATCATTATTAGAATAATACAATATAAAATTTTATATAAATTTCTCTTTACCCTATTTTATTTTTACTAAATGCATTTTATTACTTTTAGGTTTATTGTAATTCATATTTCAATTGAAAAAAAAAAAGATTTTGTCTACTTAAATTGTTTCCAAAATATAAATTGTTTATAGAATTATTTAAATTGCATACAATTATATCATATATTAATATTTCTTTTAATGAAAGTGTAGTATCATTAATTGTATTTATTAATTTTTTATTAAGGAAATTACAACAATAACACATATAAGTGGTCAAAATTGGTAACATAATAATTTTGGAGATGGACTATCAAAATTAAACTTGGAAGGAGAATTCACCTCAATAGTTTAACGAACATCTATGTTCTCTTTAGAGTTAGTTTGTTTATCTGCCATCATAAATGATTTGGAGTTCAAATGCTTGAATTGGATTTGCACCTTGCCTATGTTGAGAAGTATTTATTGTTGTCCTTCTAATCCTTCTACTAAAAATATTTCCTCAATTGTTTTCATTTCCCAATACAAGTTTATAGTTTGATGGTATCTAGTTTATTTAGTGCATGTGTTCCCTATATATGAGATTTTGGGTTGGCCATGGAAGAACATGAGAGCTACAAGATGAGCTAAGAGAAAATAGTTCAAGTAAAGTGAAATATTATGGGAAATAGAGAGAAAAATGGACATACACTCACAGAATAGATAATTATTTAATTGAGCACAAAGTATGAACCAAAATGAGAAACATTAATATCATTAAGAGTATAAAGTAAAATACACCCATTTTTTTTCTTTTACAATGATATTATTAGTAGTAATGAAATAACATTGAAAATAAAAATATTTAGGAAAGCCCATAAACTCATATAAGGCATATTTATTTTTAGAGCTGGGATTACAATGTATGATCAAAATGGACAATATGAGATATTGGAAAATTAAATATAAATAAGAATAAGTGTACTTTTGAATTGAGATCTACAAAATCATTGTATCAAGCTCTAAAATCCTTTTTGCTTCTACCTATGAAGCCCAGGAATGATATCTATGTTAAATCACTAAGATAAATTCTCCATATTATATCTGTAAGTAACATTTATAAAATTCTATAACATGTCATTCCTCCTCTATCTAAAAATTACTATAACTACTAGTAGTGAAGAGTGATTATGATCTCTATGTGAAATCACTAACATATTCTCCATATTATATCTCTTAGTAACATGAAGCATGTCTCCAATACGGGGTTTCTTCCCTAAATATTAATAATAAATAATCTCCCCCATAAAATGGTAATATCAAATATCAAAACCAACATATATAATGAACACCACAAATTTTCCTTATAAACCTGCCAAGAAGATAGACCCTCTTCATTAGGCCATGTATAACTAAACAAAATCACTTTTACTATCCCAATTAAAGGCCTCCTCCTCCTTCTTCTTCTTTTTCATATTCTTCTTTTAATTAAATATATTTCACTTTATAGAGACTCTTTTAGTGCATTTACCTATATAAAATCTTGATATGGTTATAAAAAATGAACCCACCAACAATACTAAAAGTAGAAATCCTATGAGCTCACTTATTCTATGGTCCAAAATGACTTACTAAAAATAATAACTATTGGAAAAATATCCTAAAATCATTCCAAACACACCCTACTCATAAACTAGATGATATCTCAACTTACCATTAAACACTACCAAATTGATGTATTAATTTCCCCCAAGACTCCATAACCCTTACTAATACCCTATAGGAACTAACTGATAGGCTAGAGGTCCATGAACTCTTTGGTGACCCTCATATGAAGAGTCTTCTCTCTAGTATTAATTATGGCCTATGGAATCATTGTCAACTTCCCCCCTGTTAGGGTCCCACCCTAACCCCCTTATTTATGTAATGGGACCATGTCATAGTCAAGAGTCAATAAAGCCCATATTAATAATTGTAAGTGGTTAATCCGCAATTAATAACGGAACCACAGTTAGTTGCAAATGGGTCGTATTATTAGATAGATGGAATTAGTAATACCATGTTTTGGCCCATGGTATTGCATGTATGAGTCATATATAAAGGATAGAGACTCTGTGCGAGGAGCATCATGGCTTATTTCGTAATCGAGCTCTGCCCTATTGGAGGTTGCCCCCTCGAAGAGGCAAGTGAACATTACTCTCTGAATAATAAAATCATTGCTATTCTGTGTTCTAGGTATCTTTTCTTCGCATATTCTATGTTCTAGGTATCTTTTCTTCGCATATTCTGTATTTGGGTATCATTTGCAGGTTAAGAGCATAACAAGTGGTATCAAAGCACTTTCCAAGGCCGGTGGGATCTCCATTTTGTAGCAAATTTTTTTTGGGTAGAGACATGTTCCGGCGTCTTAAAACCATGGGATCTGTTGTTGAGCACATAAATCTGCGGATTTGGGGAGGCATGCATGCAGGAAATACAAGAGGTGGTCACGTCTGTTGGACTCCCTTGTAACCCCTGTGGGTACCCCTTCGAGTAGTAACGCATTAGAAAGAACCACGCACAGAATGTCTTCCACGTACCCTCTGGGTATATCGAAAGCCCCCTAGGCTCCTTTGAAACCTTGCCATAGATAAACTGTGGGTCGTCTCACCGCTACAGTACACCGAGAACAACACTCGGAGAGATTACTCGCCTGTACAATAGGGTAGTTGGGTGGTACGACTAAGGGTAGAGTCGATCCTCCTTAGTTAGAGCCCTGAAACATTGGGCCGAGTACTACTGCCAGACCCTTATGTATATTGTGATTTGTAGCACCTGACACTCCTCAAGACCCTAGTTCCCTTTTCTTCTAGATCCGCTTATGCAAAGGAGTGCAGCAGCAGTAGACATCGGTCCCAATCATCTATTCTGATCTATTAGATCCATCAGATCCATAGAAGCAGTCAGTTTTGTCGCCTAGCGCTATCAGATCTGCCATTCAGATCTCTCAGATCCACCAGATCAGAGTTGTTGTGAAGAGTTCCTATACCGGGGTATAATTTTCGCAGGAATTTTGGTCGCATTGACATTTTGAGAATTTGGCCACTGCAGTATGGATAAGGGAGGAGTAAAACTCCGTTGGGAGATTTCATAAAGAAAAAAAAAGCCCGAGATCTTTCGGGGTGCTTATTGGTGATCTAGCCCATCAGAATCAGGACGACGAGCTAAACATGGTGGTACCATTCACTTCTTAGTGAATTTTTTTAGGCGGTCCCACTTTTCAAAAAATCCGATTGGTGTATGGTAGCAACTAGAGCTCAAGCGATGGCCAATGAAATGATGGATAAACTTGAAGAAACAGTGCATAACCTCAACATTCAGGTTACTAGACAATTAGGCATGGTCGAAAAGATAGTACCAAAGGGCAAGGAGCATGCCCACGAGGAGTATAATGGCCATGACCACAATGAGGGTGAGTCTAGCCACTCTCCTCACGTCTGGCACACCCACCCACAACCCAGTCAGCGACCTCCCAAGTTGTATATGCATAACTTTGACGGTTCTCACCCGTCGGCATGGATAGCACAAATGGAGCAATATTTCAAACTAAATCTCATCTACGATGATGGGACTCAGCTTATGTTGGGGAGCATGTACTTGGACAATGAAAGGTGGGAATGGTGGGAATGACAGCAATGTTGCACTGGAACTTTTAGGACTTGGCCCAAATTCATCAAAGCTCTTCAAGAACGCTTTGACCAGGAATCATATTTTTTGGGTCGTCTTACTAAGCTCTGACAGACTGGTACAGTGGGTGAATATATTACAGCTTTTGAAGCCTTAGGCTTCTGTACTTGGGGTCTCTTAGATGGGTTCTACACGGAATGTTTTATCAACGGTCTTAAAGAAGCTATCAAAGCCCAAGTCCTACTGCACCACCCTCCCACATGGACGGAGGCTTGCAAGGTAGCTCGTAACGTTGAAAGTACATTAGCAGCCCAATACAGTGGCCCAAATTTCTCCACTAAAGGTCCCCCCCCACAGGCTCACAACACGACTCAAACACTTAAAGTCCAAAAGGTGTCACCTGCGGAGATGGCCGAAAGGAGAAAGCAAGGCCTATGTTACTACTGTGATGAAAAATACTCCCTAGGGCATAA
>APFE030163040.1:0-14338 GCA_000404065.3 Pinus taeda
AATATAACCAGAGGTGGAAAGACCATCGAGCAATTAAACAACATAATGGAGCAACGCATTACTTCAGTTCATATGGAGAGAGCGTATATAGTGAAACTAAACTGCTCACGCCATCTTTTATAAAATGGGTGAGTAAAACCCTAATATAACCAGAGGTGGAAAGACCATCGAGCAATTAAACAACATAATGGAGCAACGCATTACTTCAGTTCATATGGAGCGAGTCAAACACCTGCACAAAATATTTCGCAACAAACTGAATCAGTGGTCAACCGTGATGCATGACCAAAGAGAAAAGAAGATGACTACGAAAATATTTTTGAAAATGAAAAAAAATAGAGATTGTTTTGGGAATCTTCATAGAAAAACATGTTATACACTCGTAAGCAAATTCGGGTCGTAAATAATTATAATAGTGAATACTTAATCTGTTAGAGAAAAGCAACTGTGAGGCCCAACCAGCCATTGAGTCAAAATTACGCCATAAATTATTTCATATAAGCTGCTTTACATCACTGCAGAAAGAAGAGTTATGCTAAAGGCGAAAACAGACACTAAGATATGAGTTTGTAGGTGTTTTGTAGAGGTATCAACTTTGTCAGAAGATTCCGGTTGTTATTTTGATGCATGTTGGGTCGTTCTTTTGATGAAATTTTACATCCACTTCCAAACAAGTAACTGGATCGGTGAGACTAGTAATAGAATATGTGATCAAGAAAGTTTTAAGTAAAAGCCACATTCAGATTGTTAAGTTTACTGGTATCAACTACCTAGCCGATTGTTAAGTTTACTGGTATCAAACTATCTAGTATGATTTAGAGTAGCAATTAAAAAAGAGAGTTTGATCTCCAGATGCTGGTGATTAACTGTTCAAAGAACAATCAGGTTGAGCATCATATGGGCATCTGTCAGCTCACATAAGCCACGAGTCAGATAGCTTGGGAAGGGAGATGGGTCTGCAAAACTTCTTTAATCAGGCCTTTATTGTGTTCACCTGTAGTCTCGGGCTCCTTAAAGGCTCATAGCATACCAGCTTCAATGCACTAGGTGTCCAGTTTTTACTTCTAGTTCTAGGGGTTTCTCTCAATCACTCTGCTGCAGGGGTTCACAGAACTGTTAATGTGCAGAGTTTGTATGGTTATTGGGAGGTTCTGTTGTTACCCAGCTAAGAGCAAGCAAAAATGCAGCCCGAAAGAGTTAGGTTACTGAGCAGAAGAGGGGGCTTTGGTGGTGGAGCAGTCTTGCAGGGTTCCTCCTACACTCCGGAACCTGAAAGGCTTTGTACTCAGGCAACCAGGAGGGGCAGAGGAAGGGGTCATGGTAGATCTGGAGCTGCAGTATGTGAATATGCTGCTCACCATACTGCGTGGTATCATTTCCCTTGCTCCTGGATAATGCTACTTTTATTATTTCCATCTCTATTGAAAAGCTTGAAGGCAGCAGTAATTTGGGAGAGGCCCAAAGCAGAGAATTGTAAATCCTAAGGAACATTTACGCCCACTGGAGGAGAATGCTTCCTCCGGATTCTGGCAAACCCAGCTGGCCCAGGTGTGTCCGTCAGTGGCGATCCCTCAGGCTATGTGGCCCCTCATTCGGACTTAGAGGACTCTCTTCTGTACTGGTGTCTGGTTGTTGAGGAGCCCTATACTACACATGATGACTAGCCTACTTAATTCTGTTTTAGTTGCTGTGATTTTGGCTCAGTATCCTGCATGTCAGTGGGTAGTTACTACATAAACCAGCTGTTTCATGTTTCTGTCCATGTTCAAAACTGTAATGTGTGAGAGAACTGTACTGATATTATGTGTTTTTTGTAAAATGCCATCAACAAGCTGAACTCTCAAGGCCACTGCCTTGCTGTAATTTTTTTGTATCAATAATACAAGTAGTCATATTGAGAAAAAAAAAAAAAAAAAATGAAGAGAAAATTAATTCCTAACCATATTCAGATGGTTGGGTTTATACTAGTGGTTCCAAACCCTTACAGTCAACCATTTTTATCTCAAGTTTTTCTTAAATACTCAACAAGTTTTGCCTAAAGTTTTTTTTAATACAATATGATTGTTATCGTATTAATATATTCCTAAAGAGATGTTGGAAAGGGGTTTAAGGTAAAAAAGGAAATAAATTTTTGAAAAACTAAATTAAAAACATAGGGCAAAACTCTTTCTGTACATGGAAATGAATTTTGTTTTAGTTTCAAAGCTTAAGTAACCTTTTTCAAATTTGTGTTTATAAAACTTGAAACTGTGATCTCATTCAATATCAATGATGTCAGAAGAGTTCAACTTCCAAGCTCACTGTTTTTTCTAGCTCACGGATATCCGAGAGCCTCACTAGACGAACTCTTCCCCTAATGGTCCTAGTTTCGATTCCCTCCAATTGGGAAAAATATTCGAAGAACTGCAAGGTTGTTGCGAGCATCAACATTACAACCTCTCGCTCCTTACATTTTTCCTCATAGAGTCAAGCTCCTACTCGATTTCCAGGGAAACAGGAGAGTCTCGGTTGGCTACGGGGTCGAATCGCTTGCACACCATATTAGGCTTTCTCAGAGCACTTCTCTTAAATGTAATGAATCCAAGGGTTAAAGAGGCAACTGCTGATGCTGATGTTCCCCAAAGATAACAGAGTGTCTTTCGATTACACTATGAGATTAAAGCTATAGGAAGATTGTCTTGGTATTGAATATCACTCTGCATTGCTTCATTTTCAGTTTTAGGTTTTGCATTGGCTACTAGACTAATCTTGGTGTTTTTTTATCTCTTTGTGGTCTCTATTTTTTTTTTAAATTGAATATTTGTATAATTTTTTTCATGAAGAAGACATAAGAAACACTTCAATCCATTGAAGATCATAACCTTGGTTTAAGAAAAACTTCAATCCATTGAAGATCATAACCTTGGTTTTACAAAAGTTTACCCTTCACTTTCAAAGATCCCAAACCTAGATAAGGAATCTAGCTATCTCTAGAAACCCTTCAAATGGGAGGCTAGGGGAAACACATCATGTGTGAAGAATAGGATGGAGATGAATACATGGTGAAGGAGGTAGCCATCCTTAAGCTATATACACTCCTACATAAATGATTAGAACTCATCTATGTATATGGTGAAAAGCTTGGGTGAGAGAGGACACCTGTGCCTCACCCCAATGGTACTCCTTATCAAATTTGATAATCCATGTGCTATGCAAAGAAGGTTTAGAAAATGCTAATAAATATGTAAAATATAAGTGAGGAAAGTCTTCGCTGATGTCTCTAGACAAGGCAATAAGAAGACATATAATATTCACAAGTAATTATCAAGAAGATAAATTAGGTGTTAGGCCTTGATTTTTCAACAGTTTGGGGTGAAATAATCTTATAATGGAATAATCTAATTAAAAGAGGTGCCATAGGTCACTCAGATCAAATCTAGAAGATGTGGTGCATCTTTTCCCATCCTATCCCTTTGTTCATATTAGTATTAGTTTGGTCTAGCCAATTGGATATGCTTCAAATTTCTGTTGATTGAGAAAAGAGTTCTACTGGGGTCTTTCTACAATAATGGTTTTCAAAACTACAAGCTATATCCTGCTCTCCCTTTTTATATACAATGGGGCAAATGGAAATGCTAAAATGCTCCCATTTTTTAAACAATCTGGGTAGACATTAGAAACACATGTTTAAAGATAGTTACTTATTATAAGGAAATTGGGCCTAATACAAGGTAGTTTTCCTGGAGGAATATAGAGCTTGGATCTATGGTGGTTTGCATACCTTTTTGGTTTTCTTTGATGGGGCTACATAAACCATCTATCATGCATATGTAAATAAACCATCTAGCATGGATGTGTAAATAACTTTTATTTTAATGATACCTGATTGGTTTTTTTCTTATTGTGAAAAAAAAAGGAAAATCAATATCTAAATTTTCTTTATGGGTGCTTATGAGAGAAAAATAACATTTGTGACGCTATTGACTCAATTATTTCTACAATTTCTTAGAGATCTCTTATCTTCAAATAAGTAAAGAATTACAGCATAAAAATACTTACAAAAAGAGATCATGCTTCTTTGGACTTAGCAGTTTCCTTTTTCTGGTTAGCTCCTCCTCCTGAACCTCCTTCTGCAGGTGATTTATAATTTGGGGTAGGCACTAGGTCTGCCTCAATTAGTTCAAGATCTTGCAAGAGAATATCGTAGTGAGATTTTACCTCACTAGGAGTTTTATTCTCCACCATTGCAGCTACCTTCTCCCAGCGATCTGGACTGTCTTTATCATAAATGGCCAAAGCCATTTCAAAATCCTTATTTTGTTTCCACGTCCAACTCGTGGTTGTGGATTCACCAGCCATTTCCCTATGAGATTTGAAACTGGAACCTTCTTTCTCAACTGAGTAAAAGTGTATATAAGAACAATAAAGCTCCACTTAGATCTCTAGTTGTTATGGCTGTGAGATTTGAAACTCTAACCTTCTTTCTCAACTGAGTAAAGTGTATATAAGAACAATAAAGCTCCACCTAGATCTGTAGTTGTTATGGATGTATTGTAATTAAACCGTCATGGAATAGAGTCTCTGGGCATTGGTGTTGAAGTAGTGATAGTGTTTGACCATAACACCCACTTAAATGTCATGTTCTTGGGACCACCCTACTAGTTAAATGTGAAGTTGTTGACCCTTCTCTTCATTCTCAAATTCCCAAGTATTTTGGAATTTTAAGATTAGGAAAGATCATTCCTTGACCCTTCTCTTCATTCTCAAATTCCCAAGTATTGTGAGAATCTCTAACTTAAATAAATTCTAGAGTTTCTAGCAATAGGAAATCCAAATCTACTTATTTACGTACACCCTAAAACCTCATTTCACCTACCACAACCAATGGAGAAGTGGCAATATTAAATGTACAAATAAATTATGTGACATTGGGATTGATCAACTTGTTGATGGAATTTAATGGCTTAGCTGGTAATTATGTGTGACCATCATCAGATGTTAATTTGTTTGTTATTGCCACCATTTAACTAATTAAATTAAATATTATTTTATTATGACCAACTCTTTTATCACTTTCTTATTATATGAACCAATCACTTATCAAATGTGAGTTGTTATGCAATAAACATGACCTTAGTAATAAAATCTGAACTTTATCTGAGTTGTCAAGTTATTGGAACTATCTCACTTGTAATACCTCTCATGTTATTTGAACCATCTCACTTATAGCACCATGGTATTAAGATCATCTGAGTAATCAAATCCTTCTTGGTCACCTCTACAAATGAATTTATTGGGACTTTTTAAGTTTATCAAATTTGAAATTTTCACTATCGCTATGTTAATGAATTGAAATATACTTATTTTAAAAAGAAAATAAATAAATGCTTTGTCTAAAACAGAATTTAATAGTTTTTGGTTGAAACTAGTGAAATATTGTTTTTCCCAAAACTTCATTTTTGTTATTAAAATGGGTGGTTTTGATTGTATATATGGATTTAGGGCCTTGATAAATTGTGTGGAGAATTTACAACTCAAATTTGTGATTCCAAGGGATCACTGATTCTTGGAAAATTAGAGTTGGCATAAAACCTCCAAAAATAAAACAAATAGGCTACAACATTAATCAATAGTAAAATATACAAAAAAAAAAAATATATATTTAGTTCAAAGTTTTTTAAAATTAATATTTATTCAATATATTAATATGAAATTTTATTTTATGAATTTATATTTATTTTAATTACTTTAAGTTGATAAAATAATGATGAATTAGATTATCAAAATAATTTTAGTTTAAATTGTTTCATGGGTTTTTTTATTTAAGAAAATAACAACAACATTAACATTATATTCTATTAAACTATATTAACTAAATAAAATAAATTTTCTTTGCCAATTTTATCCATTTAAATAAGAGAGTTGTATACATTTTAGATATGCATGGTTAAAACATTTTTTTGAGGTGTTCAATTTTTTTAATAAAAAAAGTCAAGTGGTTTTCTGTATAATTTGTGGCATTGAGTGAATAAGTTGTGGCAAACTTTAGTAAGTATGTCACTTGGAATTTTTTTGGGTGGTTGGAAGGAATGATTGGATTCATGTCTATCTAGGTCCAATTCTTATAAGGGACATGTTGAGCTTATATGGAGTAATGAGTCTTTATGTAGAATGTCCTTAAACCCTAAATAATATCTTGCTCTTGCATAAAGGTTGGAGGGTAAGGTGCCTGATTACTTAGAAAATAAAACCCTAACTCACCTATTATTGAATCACAATGCAATCAACAAGTTTATAAATATTGTTAAACATGTCTCAATCAAAGCTTCTAAAGATTATGCTTCAAGTTTGTACTCTTTAGTATGAGTTGGATAGTGAGGTTCTTAGTTACTTACATAGGAAAAATTTAAAATAATATTTATTGAAGCATAGTGCAATCAACAAATTTACAAATGTTGTTAAACATGTCTAAATCAACACCTCCAAGGATTATACTTAGTTTTTGTACATAAATTTTAGGTTTTATAAATATATTATGGTATACTTAGGTATTTTTATGGAGTGAATTATTCTTTATGTTTATATATAAAGTTTAAGTTTATTTTTTATACAATTCATATGTATTTTTACAAAGTGAATTAATAACTTGACAAATGAGTCGGAGCCTCATGCAACACCTCATAGTAGCCCTAATCTTAGGGCTTCCCTCAGTGGCCTCCTATTGCTGAGGATCGATGAACATGGAATCATGAGAGGATGAAGAGCCTCCCTCATATAACTAGCGAGAAAATGAAGGAACAACAAAAGCTTTCACCTCTCTCATTTCTGCAATGGGTCCGACAAAGGTTAGACCATCATCAACCACCAAGTTTGTTAAAATATTGGAAGACATCCTCGAAATATCACTCCCTCGATCTCTTCCTCGTAAATTAGGACTCTCCATGGCAAAACATGGATTAGTTGGGCAGTTTACACAGTTATGGTCATAGCCCAAAACGGTACAAAAATGGGTAGAAAGGAGCTGGTCTGCAACAATAAAAGGAAAAATATCAATGAGGTTCTGTGGAAGAGGAAACTACACCTTCCACTTTGAAACCAAGGAGGATCAAGATCTAATATTTAGGAACGGCCCGTACTTTATGGATACAAGGGGTTTGTATCTAAACATATGGATGCCAGATTTCGACCCAGAAAGGGATATAGCTAATGTCATTCCCATTCAGGTCAGATTGTCACATCTCTCCTCCACTATTAGGGAGACGATTCAGTTAAAGCCATAGGAAATGTAGTTGAGAAATACATGGATAGGTGTGAGCCAAAGGAAAACATGCACGCATGTGCTAGAATGTGTGTAGAGGTGGATCTAGGAAAAGGGCTTCCAAAAGCCATCAAAATCAAGGTGGATCAGTGGAATCATATACAACAGCTTGTAGGATATGAAAAGAATTATTTCAACCCAATTGAGAAGCCAATAGTACTATGAATAAAAATACATATAAAAAAAGATAAAACAATTAAAAAACACAGTGAGTGTGTGAGCTAAAAAATGCTGCAAATCTCATATATTCATTCAACTATTAACTACATTCTTATCTAGTAAAACTATTACTAAAATCAACTCTAAAATAAATCTACTGACATTATAGCTAATTTACAGAACTTTCCAGCAGTGACCACCCTAACAATCTGCTGCTTTAATTTTGCAGTGAACACAAAATCTGCTGGCTACTTTGTCAGCATTTTACATAACTAACTAAGCAGTATTCCCAACACTCCCCCTTAATGATTAATGAGGATTTACTATCTTATCTCATATTGCCAAAAACTGATCTTTTGCCACTGCTTTGGTGAATATATCAACTAGTTGATGCTGAGTATTTATATTCTTTGATTCAATATCCTTCTTCTGCACCAAATCTCTAATGAAGTGATATTTCATGTCAAAATGTTTTGTCCCACTGTGATGAACTGGATTCTTTGCTAACTTGATGGCACTTACATTATCACAATAAATCACTGTAGGCTGAACTTGTTTTTCTCCAATTTCTTCCAAAATTTTTCTGAGCCGAAGAGCTTGTGTACCTGTTGAGGTAACTGCAACATAATATGCTTCTGTATATGAGAGGGCAACAACGCTTTGTTTTTTTGAGCTCCATGTAATCAAACCAGAACCAAAAGAGAAACAATTTCCAGATGTGGACTTACGGTCATCAAGACTACCTCCCCAATCTGAATCACTAAATCCAACAAGATTGAACTTTTCAGAAGAGTAGTAATGAATACCAAAATTTAGAATGCCTTTCACATACTTTAAAATCCTCTTGGCTGCCTTCATATGTATTTCAAATGGATTTTTCATATATCTTGAAACAAGTGAAACTAAATATGTAATATCAGGCCTTGTGTGGGTTAGAAATATCAAGCTCCCCAAAATACTTCTGTAAGTTTTCTCATCAACTAAATTAGCACCATCATCTCTACATAACACCTCTCCATGAGCACTTGGAGTAAGGGATGGATGACAATCAAGCATATCAAATTTATTTAGCATATCGTGTGCATACTTTGTCTGACAAATGAAAATCTCATCCTTACTTTGATAAACCTCCATTCCTATAAAATATTTCATGATGCCTAGATCTTTCATCTCAAATTCATTCATCATAGCAGCTTTGAATTTATCATTCATCTTAAAACTACTACCCATATACAATAGATCATCAACATACAAACTTATGATTAAAATATCAATACCTTCTTGTTTGTAGTAAAGGGTAGGATCATTCTTACTTCTTTGGAAGCCATTTTCCTGAAAGTATCCATCAATCCTTGCATACCATGCTCTTGGTGCTTGCTTAAGGCCATACAAATCCTTCTTCAACTTATAGACATTATTCTCCTTTCCTTCCACTTCAAAACCTTGTGGCTGCTCCACATATACTTCCTCTTCTAAGTACCCATTCAAGAAGGCACTTTTCAGATCCATATGATGTATACTCCATTGTTTATGAGCTGCTAATGAAATCAACACTCTAATGGTCTCCTGTCTTGCTACTGGTGCAAATGTCTCTTCATAATCAATTCCATACTTCTGTGTGAATCATTTAGAAAATAATCTTTCTTTGTGTCTATCAACACTCCCATCACTGTTAAATTTAGTCTTATAGACCCATTTGGTGCCAATATTTTTCTTGTCATGTGGAAGCTCTGTCAGCTTCCAAGTGTCATTCCTTTGAATGGAATCCATCTCTTCTTGGATGGCTTGCATCCAAACATCATTAGTACATGCATCTTCAAAACATGATGGTTCAAATTCAGCCTTGGCTAATAAAGCAAAATTGACTATCTCACCTATTGGGCTTTCTTCATGTGCTTGATTTGCACTTCTCTCATAAATATCACTCAATCTTCTTACCTTCCTTGTAGAACTTGGAGAAGAAGATGGACTTGAACTTGATGTTGAAGAAATTGATGAAGGGCTACTTGGTGGAGTTAAGCCACTAGTTACAGAAACATTAGTTGGCTTCTCATGATCATTATCAACAATTATATCATCGTTCAAAACAGATTTTGTCTTCTCAACATGGCCTTTTTGATGACCATAAACTCCCCCTTCATAAAAATTACATCTCTTGAGACAATAAGCTTGTTAGTTAGAGGATTATACAATTTATAAGCCTTGCTTGTCTCACTATACCAAATAAAAATGCATAACTCACTCTTTGCATCTAACTTTTTTCTATTTTGGTCACGTACATGCCCATAAGCCAAACAATCAAAAACTTTGAAATGATTAACATTAGGCTTTTTTCCATACCAAGCTTCATAAGGAGTCATATTTTCCAGTGCACTGGTGGGGCTATGGTTGAGGATGTATACTGTTGTTGCAACTGCATCTTCCCAATAAGAGTTGCTCAATCCCTTAGTTTGTAGCATGCATCTTGCCATTTCAACCACAGTACGATTTTTTCTTTCAGCTATGCCATTCTGCTGAGGTGTGTATGTTGTAGTATGTTGCCTCCTCATGCCATTCATATCACAATAACTCTGGAAATCTTTTGAGCAGAATTCTCCTCCACGGTTAGTCTGCAAACATTTGATTTTGCACCCTCTCTCATTTTCTACAAGGGCTTTGAACTTCTTAAATGTATCTAGGGCTTCACTTTTGGCCTTCAAAAAATATACTCAACAATTGCGTGAGTAATCATCAATAAAAGTGATGAAATATGATGACTTAGCCAAACTCTTAGTCTGCATAAGACCACATATGTCTGAATGAACAAGGTGAAGTGGGTGATGAGCTCTCCATGCACTACCCTTTGGAAACCTTTCCCTTGCATGCTTTCCTTTAGCACATCCTTCAAAAACCTCCTTATGCTCTTTTACCTTGGGCAAACTAGAAACTAATGCATGTGAGGTTAGAAAATTCAAACTCTGAAAATTTAAATGCCCATACCTGAGATGCCATAACCAACTTGAATCCTCATAAGCCATATAAGCAAGATTGCTATTATGTTCATCAAACCTCAAGGGAAACATCCTATTTCTTCTCATAGGCACAATAGTGATCACCCTATTTCCCTTATTCTTATCATAGATAGTACATGTCTTATTTTCAAAGACTACTTTATGTTATGCTCTTAACCTGCAAATGATACCGAAATACAGAATATGCAAAGAAGAGACCCAGAACACAGAATATGCGAAGAAAAGATACCGAGAACACAGAATAGAAATGATTTTATTATTCAGAGTGTAATGTTCACTTGCCTCTTTGAGGGGGCAACCTCCAATATAGCAGATCTCGATTACAAAATAAGACACGATGCTCCTCGGAGGGAGTTTCTATCCTTTATATATGACTCCTACGTGCAATACCACAGGCTAATACCGCGTATTACTAATACCATCTATCTAATACTACGACCCATTTGCCACTAACTGTGGTTCCGTTATTAATTGTGGATTAACCACTTACAATTATTAATATGGGATTTATTGACTCTTGACTATGACGTGGTCCCATTACATAGATAAGGGGGTTAGGGTGGGACGCTAACATGCCCACCCCCTTAAGACTAGCCTTGTCCTCAAGGCTGAAGCTGCGAAAACTGCTGCAGAATAGTGGTTGGCTCCCAAGTTTCATCTTCTGGAGAGGTGTCTTTCCATTTGACAAGGACTTCCTTAATCATGCGGCTGCGCAGTTGCTTGACTTGTGTGTCGAGGATCTGTTCCGGTTGAAGCCAAATGGATCCTTCTTCGTCCAATTTCGGTAGACTAGTTTGAATTCTGCAATTGTTCCCAATCACTTTCTTGAGGCATAAGACATGAAAAACTGGATGGATTTTTGCAGTAGGTGGCAAAGCCAACTTGTAGGCCACTTCTCCAATGCGTTGAAGTACTTGATATGGTCCGTAGAATTTGGGAGAGAGTTTCTGACATCCCTTCTCTTTGAGTGATGTTTGCTTATATGGTTGGAGCCGTAAAAAGACCTGATCCCTTTCTTGAAATTGGCGCTCTGAGCGATGCTGGTCTACCTGTTGCTTCATGCGGTTCTGAGCTTGATGAAGATTCTCTCGAAGATGGGCGAGCATAGTTACGTGGTGTTGTAGGAGTTGATCCACTACTTAGACTTTTGAGTAGCCCTTGAGATATGAAGTAGGTGAAGGCGGGAGTTGACCATATACTGCTTCATAGGGAGTCATTTTGGTGGTGGCATGATAGTTGGTGTTATACCACCATTCTGCCAGAGGTAGCCACTGTACCCAAAGGTGTTGTTTTTCAGAAGTAAAACACCTAAGGTAGGTTTCTAGACATTTGTTGACTGCTTCAGTTTGACCATCTGTTTGTGGATGGTAGGAAGTGCTGAGTTTTAGTTGAGTGCCTTGTAT
This sequence comes from Pinus taeda, assembly GCA_000404065.3. Classification (NCBI taxonomy): domain Eukaryota; kingdom Viridiplantae; phylum Streptophyta; class Pinopsida; order Pinales; family Pinaceae; genus Pinus; species Pinus taeda. The sequence continues at coordinate 11,871 of APFE030163040.1, forward strand.
TCTGAAGAGTTCATGCCAAAAATTGCTGGTGAAGATCGGGTCGCGGTTGGACACAATAGAAATGGGCATGCCATGCAATTTGAAGATCTAATCCATGAAGGTTTGAGCAACCAAGGTGGGTGTAAACGGGTGGGGAAGAGCGCAGAAATGAGCATACTTCGAAAATCGGTCCACAACCACCATGATGACTGACTTGTTCCCTGAGTTTGGAAGACCTGTAATGAAATCCATAGAAACTTCCGTCCAAATTGATGCCGGAATGGGCAATGGTTGTAATGTGCTTGGCATGTTGACTGTTTGCCCTTTGTGGTGTTGACAGACCTCGCATTCAGTTACGAAGGTAAGGATGTCCTTTTTCATGCCTGTCCAGAAAAATGATCTTCTGTTGCGAGCATACGTCTTCTGAAAGCCCGAATGTCCTATAATGGGAGATGAGTGCATCTCTGCCAAAATGCGACTTTTGAAGGTGGATGTTGGTGATATTACGACTCTGTCCTTGTAGTGAAGAATATCATCCTGCCACGAGTAGCCCTTGGTGGAATTTGGATCTGCCTGTAATTGAGAAATGAGTTGGGAGAGCCCGGGGTGTGAAAACCATTCTCTGCGAGCTTCTTTAATCCATTCTGGAATGGGGAGGGAAATAGCTAGCAGGGTACTTTCCTCCTCAAATTGGCGAGATAATGCATCTACTACACTATTGTCTTTCCCTTTCTTGTAAATGATCTCATAATCATATCCCAACATTTTGGCTAGCCATTTATTTTGTTGTGGGGAGGATAGGCGTTGCTCCAAAAAATATTTAAGACTGTGATGATCTGTGCGGATTTGGAAATGTTGCCTCAATAAATAAGGTTGCGAGGTGTCGACTGCATGTAAGATGGCTATCATTTCCTTCTCGTATGTAGATTGGCCCTGATTCTTCCCACTAAGTTGCTGGCTTGTGAAGGCCAACGGTCGCCCTTCCTGCATTAAAATTGCCCCAATACCTGTCCCCGAAGCATCACATTCAATGACGAAAGATTTGGTGAAGTCAGGTAGTGCTAAAACTGGAGTGGAACACATGGCATTTTTTAGAGCTGTAAAGGCCTGCTGTGCTTCCTCATTCGAGAAGAATGAATTTTTCTTTAGGAGTTGGGTGAGGGGCTTCGCTATGCGACCATAGTTGTGGACAAATTTACGATAATAGCCTGTGAGACCCAAAAATCCTCGTAAGCTCTTCAAGGTCTTAGGTTGAGGCCATTCCTGCATTGCTTAGATCTTTTTGGGGTCCACCTTGACACCCTCACGCCCCACAATGTGGCCCAAATACTCTACCTCTGCCATGCCAAATGAACACTTGGACATCTTCACCAATAATTTATGCTTGCGGAGCAGTTGCAAGAGTAGATCTACATGCTGAAGATGTGCGGCCCAAGTGCAACTATAGATGAGGATGTCATCGAAGAAGACAAGGACAAATTTCCTGAGATATGGTTTGACAATGTGGTTCATAAGGCTCTGAAAAGTAGAGGGGGCATTACAAAGACCAAATGGCATGACCAGGAATTCATAGTGGCCTTCATGAGTTTTGAAGGCAGTCTTGGGGATGTCAACTTCCTTCATGCGAATCTGGTGGTAGCCTGAGCGAAGATCCAGCTTCGTGAAAAATGCCCCATTGAGTTCATCCAGCAAATCATCAACCACCGGGATGGAAAATTTATCTTTGACTGTCAGCTTATTGAGGGCCCTGAAGTCAGGACACATCCGCCACTCCCCATCTTTTTTGAGCACCATAACCACTGGGGATGAATAAGGACTGATGTTGGGACGAATGAACCCTGCTTCCAAAAGTTCCTTGATGATTTTTTCTATTTCGTTCTTTTGGGTGAACGGATATCTGTATGGGCGCACATTTGGGGGTTGGGCCCCTGGAACAACCAAGGTGATGCTATGATCATGTTCCCCTCGCGAGGGTGGAATCCCTTGAGGCTTGTCAAAGACCGGCAGATGGTTGTTTAAAATCTGTTGCATCTCAGGATGAAGTGGCGGCTGCTTGGTTTCGACTCCCCAGATGGCATTAAATTGAGCTACCACTCCATGATTGCCCTTTTTTAACAAATTTTCCATCCTATGTGAGCTTATGATAGAGGGGGCTCCCGCCTGGAGTCCTCGGAGGGTATGTGTGTGGTTGTTCTGCTTAAACTCATATACAACTCTTGGAAATCCATTGTGATTGGCCCAAGAATGCGGAGCCAGTCAGTGCCTAGGAGAATTTCACAACCCCCCATGTTTATGGCAAACATGTGGGTTTTCAACTGATAATCCCCCATTTGAAGTTTGACATTTTCACAATGGCCTTCATATTTCATTGTGCCTCCATCTGCAATTTGAACTTGGAAGTTAGAAACTGCTCGTACAAAGCAATGCACTGTTTCCGCGACTTTTTGATGGATGAAATTATGTGTACTTCCACTATCAATCAAAACTAC
>APFE030163042.1:0-45060 GCA_000404065.3 Pinus taeda
GTGTACTTGAGCAAATACCCAATCACTCTATGACCTGCAACTCAACCATGACATCATCCCAACAATGACTCCTATACCTCCCAACACTGCGTCTTCGACTCTAGGTAGAATGACTCTTTTGCAATCTTTACAATGATGACTCTTTTACAATTCACAATAATAACTCTTTTACAATTTTACAATAATGACTCTTGGCCTTAACAATACTTCATGATATTTGGATGGCTGCCATGTCTTCAAAGGATGTCCTGTTGCAATGCTTTCTTTGATTTGATACTTTTGCTCTTGAATTCTTGCTTGAAGTTGTACTTGAATCTTCTTCTACCTGCATGCAAAATTTGCTCGACAAAACCAATCCCAAAACAAAACAAAATACCCTTCAACTTACCTCTGCATGCAAAACACATGTAAGTGCATAATAATGAATAAATACAAATTAAAATTACAATGTGTACTTGAAGTGTGCTTGTCACTTTTGTTGTTGACATGTTGCAGCAGTAGACAAAGACTCCCACTCTTGATATAGGCCTGGACTCTATGCAAGACTATATCCAAAATTGACCTAAAGATATATACAATAAAAATTGATGACAAACCCTAGATTTGTGATGGACTTAGTTCTAAGTACAACAACATAGACCATTCTATCAACTATGACAAGACAAGTAACATGAACATACAACATCATATAGATTTAGTAGACTTGGTGTAGCATCAAGAATATGTAGCATGAAGTGTGTAGTATCAAGAATAGGACATCTGAAATGTGGTACCAAAACTAACTGTGACATATAGAGACATAGAGATATAACCGACCTTGTATATACTTATGTTGTCTTGCAAAAACATATGTTAGATATGATACTCAAAATTCAAATGGAAACACTAATCATACATACCTTTCTGTAGGAGACTTACCCTTGACTATTGATGTGTGGTTCTTACTGTAGTGATCCTTGAATGCATGCTTTTTCTTGTCTTCTAGGAGCTTGATATTGAATCTGTTGTATCTATGTAATTTCAGATCTCTAGGGTTTGAAATTTCGTCCTGTGGTAGTCCTCTGAGTCCTCTTTCCAACCCCACTGGTCTGATCAAGATTGGATTCTTCAAGAAAGAGTTATGCCCAATCTCCCACGATGACCTGATTATAGACTGGTTCCATAGAGCGAACTTGTACGAAGTTCCACGTGTCACAATTGCGACCTTCGGCCTTGAAAACGCTACTCAACAAACTACAGTCTGTCCTCTTTCTGTGACTATTTACGAAATTTGAATCCAATGATTAGAGAGAAAGTTATGACGATTTTCCCAACGTCACCTGTTTGACATGGAATTCGGGAGCCTGCAAAAACTCTAACTTCCTCAAATCATATCTTTGAAAATATAGCGAACCAAAATCTGAAATTTGGTCACGAGGTTCATCAAGATTTCGGCTCAAATGGGTTTTAATTTCAGCTTTTGAAGCTTCGCAGAAAAAAAAAGTTATAGCGAAAATGCCACGATGACCTGTTTGAAGCCACAAAATCCCTACTAGAGGAGGATATGAGGGTCATTATTTATATGAATGTCTTGAGTTGAGAGGGTCCTCAACAAGTGAACATTGGAGGGATTTTATGAGTTTTTTTTTTTTATTATTATTAATTATTGGCTATTCAATGACCACAACGAATTATGAGTGCCATGCCACAACCCGATAGGGTTTTAGCCCACTAACTGGGGTTACCAACTTCAAACATGGATATCTCTCAAACCGTGAAGAATTACTTGGCGTGCCATATATCAACGGAAACATCTCAACAAGTAGAATCCATCTAGAAGATCCTTGACTCAGAATAGAGTAAGTTGTCAAGTCAAAATGCCCATGCAAGATTGGGGTAGCCCTTGGTGTTGCTTGGGTCGACATCAATGACAACTACTAATCAACAAGGTGGAGGTCAGACATAAACCCTCTATTCTTGATAATGTCAGGCACTGACAGGTATTCAAGGACAATGAGCAGGTCAAGCAGTTTATAGAAGTAGTTGGTGATTTCACTAACTTGACTATTGATCAAGAAGAGGAACAAGAGGCAGATCAAGAACCAACTTTGTGGGAGAACACGGTCGCCAGACAAAAAATTCTACAGCTAGAAGGGAATACTATTTCTCGTGGGCTAGTTCCACTGGAAAAATTATTTAACCAGAATGACGTAGCCTCCAAAACAATGGCTCCGGAGATGGACGAGCAAGTAGAAGATTGCAATATCGGCCCAGAAGATAAACCCCAAATGGTCCGGCTATCAAAGGGAATGCCCTCACGATACAAACAAAGGTATTTAAATCGTTTCAAAATCTATAAGGATGTTTTTGCTTGGTCTTATGAGGATTCAAAAGCATTTGATACTAACATCATACAGCATAAGATTCCTTTGAAGAGTGGAATAAAACCATGCAAGCAGAAGCTTAGGCAGGTTAATCCACTCTTACTCCCCTCTATTGAAAAAGAAGTGAGGAAACTTCTATAGGCTAAAATCATAGTGCCTTTAAGGTATTCAGAGTGGGTGGCCAATCTAGTCCCAGTCTGAAAAAAGAATGGGGAAAATAAGGTTATGCGTAGATTTTCGTAACCTTAACAAGGCATCTTTGAAAGACAATTACCCACTGCCCAAGATGGATTTTATATTACAAAAGGTGGTGGGATCAGTTACAATGTCCATGATGGATGGGTTCTCTGGTTACAATCAAGTGGCAGTGCACCCTGATGATCAGAAGAAGACTGCTTTCACCACCCCTTGGGGAACTTTCATGTATGCTCGCATGCCTTTCGGTCTTGTGAATGCAGGGGCCACCTTTTAGAGAGCTATGGATATAGCTTTTGTAGGGGAGCAAGACAAGTTCATAGTGGTATATTTGGACAATATCACAGTCTTCTCTAAGATCGATGAAGAACACATCCTCCACCTGAAGCTCACCTTTGAGAAATGCAGGAGGTATGGGTTGTCTTTAAATCCCAAGAAGTCTCAGTTTGCCTTGAGTGAGGGGAAGTTACTAGGACACATAGTAGCACAAGAAGGAGTGAAGATTTACCCTAAGCGAGTCAAAGCTATCAATCAAATTCCCTTGCCCAGAAATAAGAAAGAGGTCCAAGTCTTCTTGGGGAGAATCAATTTCTTGAGAAGGTTCATACCCAACTATGCATAAGTAGTGATGGGTATCATTGATATGCTAAAAAAGGAGAATGAAGTCAAATGGAGCCCTTACTCTCGAGAGCCTTTTACCAAAATCAAAGAAGCTTTTGTTGGAGCGTAGGTACTTGTCAACCCTGACTACTCTGTACCTTTTTATATCTTTTTTTTGCTTCTCCGCATACTATAGCTGCAGTTCTACTACAAAAGAATAAAGATGGTGATGGGAAACCCATCGCCTTCTTCAGCCAAGTCCTGAGGGATGCTGAGCTGAAATATAACATCTTGGAGAAACAAGCATATGCACTAGTCAAAGCTTTGAAGGAATTTTGAGTGTATGTGCTACAATTAGAAATCACAACATTTGTCCCAGCGACAGTGGTCAAGGACATCCTAGTACAAGGAGACAGTGAAGGAAAAAGGGGTAGGTGGATAGCAAAGATACATGAATATGAGTTGGACATAAAGCCTACTAATCTCATAAAGGGTCAAGGGTTGGCCAAGATTGTATTAGAATCTAACTGCCAAGCTTTGGGAATAAACTTGATAACAGAGGAAGGTAGAACAAAAGTTCAGCAAAACGGGGTTAAAACATCAGAGAAAAGATCTGTGCTAAATATGAGGGGTCACCCTGGTACAAGAATATCATCCATTATCTCTTGTTCCTGAGGTGCCCACTAGGGGTAGATAAATCTAAGTACAGGATTTTGAGACTGTAAGCTCAAAAGTATATCATATCCAATGGTCAACTCTACTGGAAGGATCCAGTGAGAGTTTTGCTGTTATGCTTAGTGGAGGGTGAAACCCATAAAGTGATTGAAGAATTTCATGGGGGAGTTTGTGGAGGTCACTACAGCTAGAAGACCACAACTCACAAAATCCTCAAGGCGAGATTCTACTGGCCTACACTGTTTGGAAATGTGCATTTACAAGTCAGGTCTTGTCAGAAGTGCCAAGTCTTTGCTGAGAGACAAAAACTCTCTCCTTTTCCCCTGATCCTAGTGCACGTGGACGAACCTTTCAGGCAGTGGGGATTAGACTTCATAGGAGAGATAAACCCACCTTCCATTAGCCAACATAAGTGGATATTAACGACCATGGATTATTTCACCAAGTGGGTAGAAGTTATCTCAGCTAGAAACGTTATAGACTCAGTGTTAATTAAGTTCATGGAGGAGAACATATTATCGCATTTTGGTTGCCCCATCAAAATCATCACTGACAATGCTTAGGTTTTCAAATCGACAAAATTCAACAACTTCTGTCAGAAATTCAATATTATCATAGGGTACTCCACTACTTACTATCCCCAAGGAAACGGTTTAGCTGAGTCCTCGAGTAAAACTATGGTGAGACTGCTGAAGAAGACCATCACCGAAAATTAGAGGAATTGGGACACCCAATTGAAGTTGGCACTCTAGGCCAATTGAGTAACTCCTAAACGCTCCATTGGAAAATCGCCTTTCGAGCTTGTGTATGGTAAGTTTACAGTCTTCCCAATCCAATTAGCAATGCTGGTGGCGAAGTTATTGCAAGAAGCTGAGGAGGAGTCAAGTGCTTTGACGCGAAGGATAAACCAACTGGTTGAGCTCCATGAAAACGGGGAACAGGTGGGGACTAAAATGGCAAATTACTAGCAGAAGATGAAATCCTTGTTTGACAAAAAGGCCAAGGATCGACCATTTCAACCGAGAGATTTAGTTCTCCAACGGGATGTCCGAGGGAAGAAAAGGGTAAGCATGGAAAATTTGATGCACTGTGGTTCGTCCCTTTCAAGATTTCAGAAGAAAAAGGAAATAATACTCACCTACTCGAGAATCTGGAAGGTGAATCGTTGGAACTACTAGTAAATAGTCAGTTCCTCAAACTTTATTTTTAGAATTAAAAGGTACTGTCTTGCACTCATTGTAAATACTGGTGTGTGTTGTAATTATCATATGAGATTTCCAGTTTTTTGTTTAAAAGTTCCACTTTCACAAAATTTTCACTTGTTTAAGAAGACTCCATGCCTAATGGAAAGAAGGCTATTGGTCTGTAGGTTCTTAGCACCTTGCCAGCAAGGCACTGACCCCAGTTTGAGCCAATGTTGTCACTCACTGCATTATGAGTTTTCAGTTATCCCAAGTGCCAAATAACAATGAAGTTTGAAGCCATTTTTCAAACTGCAAAATCTCTCAAAGCTAAATTGGATCCTCTCCATTGCATAGTGCTTGGAACACGCTTTCCAACAGTATATGGAAGTCCGAAAATGGACTTCTGGATTAGAAGATATGGCTTGTTAGCGTTCAGAGGTTCTGTTGCCTTTAAAGTGAAGGAGAAAAGCATATCGGAGGTCTCAGAGTTCATCACAATCGCAAATCGGTGTTTTCTAAGGTAGCAATGGGAAAGAACAGCGAGATCAGTTATTGCCGATATCGCAAATCGCAACCGGAGTTCCTGTGATCCAGGCATATCGGCGATCGGCGGGTCTAGGGCATCGCAAATTGGTGATCAGCGTGACGACGGGGTTACAACTCCAAAACACTGAGATATCGCGATGTTGCTATATGATAGTGGAAAGCGCCGGGAGCGCTGAAAATATTTAACAAAGGATTGGTGTGAAAAACCAAAGAGAGGTGGGTTCTTTCTCTCCTCCAGTAGGGCCACGTGGAAACACATGATTGGTCCGGAGAAAGACACATGGCAGTTGACGTCAGCATGATGTGGCAGTATGAAGGACACGTGGCATCCAAATCCGACATTTTCAGGGGTCTTATGGGCGACACTTGTCACAACTAAGGAAGCGACATGTGGCATCGATGACATCATCAATCCCGCAAATCGGTGATCAATGATCTCACAAGTCAAAGTCCCAGCCCGGATGTGATATTTTATACAATAGATTTAAAGGGCCGATGGGTCCGTCCGTTTTCAAAGGCCGCATATTGATTAAACACCCCCCATCTTTGGACGACCTAGATTGACTCCGCCCAGACTAATGGCTCCCAGGCCTTTTCAGCTCCCTTGCCATGTTTCCCTTTATTGGCGGGGGGGGGGGGGGGGGGTCCGAAAAAGCAGTTTCCCTGCCGGGCCCCACCGCTACGTGTCCCTTTCATATTATTTCGCACTCGCCCTCACTTACCACTTACTGCTCATGCCCCCCTTCGAAAACCACTCATCGTCACACTCCTGCATATTCCACCATAATTGCATCACTAGGCATATCAAGCTGTCGATAGTGTTTTACATGGATTCTGGGAGGGCGGTTGAGTTGGCAGTCGGGTTTAGAGTCTGTTATCGCCATTATGGGTAACCGCCCCCGCTTCGTGAAAGAGAAGGAACAACGCTGTTAAAGGCTAAAAGTGACAAGGAACCAACAAAGAAGAGTGTCGTGGAGATATTTTTAGGACCATCATTTCAGTTTCTTTGGTTAGTTCTGTTTTTGTTGTTTTTGATTGCTATCGCTGTTATTCTGTTTTATTGTCAAGAAAGGTATCTTATGGTTGTAATAGTTAGAGGCTTCACGCTAAGACAGCTAGTCATATAGACAGATGTAAACTCCAACCATAAGATATTTTTGTAACTAATTTCCTTGATCCCCCTTTACTTATAAAAGGGAGGAAAAAACACTTAGAAAATGTTCTGAATTCTATTGAAAAACTGATGTAATTTTTGAAGCTGTGTTAATTCCAGATTTGCATCTTTCAAATTATAAATGTAGTAGCGATTCCAACCTTCAAGTATTACGGTATGTTATTTCTCTGTTAAACTTCCATTATGTTCATATTTCCTCTCTGATTTCATGCAATTGTAGCCACCAGAAATATCTCATATGTTCTTACGAATTCATTTGTGTTGACTAGTTAATGCATATGCATGTATGTAATTATGGGATTATATCTTTAAATTTGCACTCCATGAATCATAGCATCCAATCCTCTTACATCGATATGTCTATCTTTAACTCAGATAAGTATAGAACTGTAAGTCCTCGAATTACTCGGCCTCCACTAGTTTTTACCTATATTCTTGTGAGTTGTATATGTGAAAGGATACCAAAAGTACATTGCTTATATCCTTGGATGAAGGAACCAATCCATGCTGTTATTTGTATATTTGTAGTTACTATGTGTATAAGATGTATATGATATCTTTAGTTTCCTGAAGATCAAATAAGACACATAAAGATGGATGTTATCAGGCACTAGTCTTTTAAGCAATCCAAGGCTGTCTCTGGAAGCCCCTTGTATGTTTTCCCTCTGCCTCCTCCAATAAACGTACTTTTTTTGTTTTTTGTTTTTTCGTTTTTTTTTTGTTTCTTTCCAAGGCTTCCAACTTGTTCCTTTTGTCCTTTGGCACATGAAAGTATACGTGCAGCCAAAGATATGGAGATGACCAACATCGGGCTTGACACCTGTGAATACTTCTTCGGGGGTCTTGTTGTCTAATGCTTGATGAGGTACCCTGTTTTGAACATATACGACTACATTTGTTGCTTCTCCCCAAAGGAACTTTGACAACTTTTGATCATGGAGCATGACACAAGAAACTTCTGTAATGGACTTGTTCTTTCTTTCAGCCACTCCATTTTGTTTGGGAGTATAGGGCACAATTGTCTCTTTCTTGATACCTTCCTTCTTGCAAAAATCAATGAACTCCTTTGATGTGTACTCTCCACCATTGTCGGATCTGAATGTTTTGATTTTCTTCCTTGTTTGATTTTCGATCAAAGCTTTGAACTCCTTGAACATTTCGGAGGCTTTATCATTATGCTTCAAGTAATATATCCATGTCTTTCTTGAGAAGTCATCGATGAAGGTGATATAGTAGAAATGGCCATCAATAGAATGCACGAGCATCAAACCACATATGTTAGAATGGATGAGATGGAGAATGTCATTTGTCTTATTCTTGCTAGGGGGAATGGTCCCCTTGCCTTCTTTCCACTGGCACAACCTGGACATACTCCCTCATCATGGTGTTGAATCTTGGGAATCCCTGAGACCAATTTCTCGAATTTCAGAAGAGCATCATAATGTAGATTGGCCAATCTTTGGTGCCATAACTCGCTTATATGATTAGTATCATGGACCATGCTAGAAGTGGTCTTCCAGTAATCCTGTAGAGTCCTTCATATCTTGATCCCATTGTGAATGCATCTCTCATAGGTGATCCAACAGGCGAAGTAAGAACCTTTCCCTTAATAACCTTTCCCTTAATGAAGGCAACCCTCATGCCTTTGTCTTCCAAAGCGGATATTGATACCAAATTCTTCTTCAATCCCGACACACACTTCACATCATGGAGCAAAATAGATTCCTCAGAATTCAAATGAAATTTGATGGACCCAAAACCTTTAACAGGATGAGTGGAGTTGTCTCCAAGAATGATTTTCAAATTTGATCCCTCTACCAAATTAGAGAGAACTTCCTTATAACTAGAGAAGTGATGAGTGGCCCCACTATCAACCAACCAACTATCCCACGAATTCAAAGCAGATGAACTAGTAAGAGCAGAAATAAGAATATATTTAGATTGATTCGCAACATTGCTTTCATACTTAGAGAATTTTGACTTCTTTTGTGGACGACGATCTTCCTCATGATCACTTGGAGCATCTCTTCTTCTTCTTTCATCTCTTCTATTATAATCATTCCTTCGGTCATATATCCTTCTTTGATCAAGTAACTTGTTGTTGTTGCTTTTAGTATTGTAGCGTGGTCCATTGTTCTTCTCGGGGCGATCTCAAGCGTAGTGGCCTTTCTTATGACAATTGTAGCATTCGATGTGCATAAATTCCTTCTATTTAGATTTTGAGGAGGCGGCTTTCTTGAATTTGATGGACCTCCTTTCCCTTTTTTCTTCTTGTCATGAGCGATGAATGCAACAAACTCTCCTTCTTCATGCTTTTGAATCTTTCCTCTTGATATCATCCTTGATTCTTCTTGAGTGAGCTTTCCAACAATTTCATCAAATGATGGGAGGACATTGTTGTTGCTTATAGTAGTAATAAAGGTCTCCCAAATAGGAGGGAGACCTTTTAGAGTCACAATCACCAATTCCCTATCAAGCACAAGTTCCCCAACTCTTTGCAATTGATCTCTAAGACGAGATATCCTCATTAGGTAGGATTGCATAGCCTCTCCTTTGTTCATCTTTGTGTCTTTGAGTTGATCTTTCAAGGAGATGATTTCATTCAAGTTGTTGACTTCATGCATGCCAGCTACCTTATCATACATGTCCTTAGACCTTCTCAAGTTTCTAACATATGCAAGTAAATTATCTTTTAAACCATCAACTATTATTTGTTTTGCTTTTAACTCACATTTCTTGTGCTTGTTCTTGACAGCAGCGGAAGCATTCTTTGGTGGTTCAGGTACTTTTCCTTGAATGTAGTCTAAAACATCATTATTATCAGCTATGATCTCCAACCTGACTTTCCATTCAACAAAATTGGATGAGTCACCCAACTTCTCATTTTCTTCGAAGAAGGAAGTCATCTTGACTTGGCTAGATCGACTCTTTCAACTTTCCAAGGATGAGTGCTTCAATGCTTGTGTCCTTTTGGGCATGTCCTTTACCTTAGCTCTAATACCATGTTGAATTTTCAGGTTGTTCTATGCTATATCAATTACTTTAGCCCAATTTAATACCTCAATTAGCAATCTTACAAATTACAATTAGTTTTTCCATTCATCAACAATAATTGAAGATAGAACAATAAATGCAATGACAAAACACATCAACAAGAGACACCAGGTTTGGTCAAAGACCAGGGAAAAAGCCCATTAGCGGGGAAACCCTTTGAAATTATTCTTCTATTAGATTGTCATAAAATGTTCAGCAGATAGTACAATGAGCCCAATACAATATCATCAACAAAACAACCCAACAACATCCAAAAATAAGTTTTTAGCATCAGAATATATCAGAGACAACTTTTCCTTTCTGCAGTCAACTTCGGTCTTTGGTCAAATCTGAGTCAAAGCTCTCGGTCGCATGGAGGAGGAGCTGTGCAAGCGATTGGAGACTTCCAGTCACACTCTTGATGCCTGCAACCCAACAATTGTGGCCAAATTTGCCCTGTGATGTGCCAGTGACTGTACCCCAAAAACCCAAAAACAAATGCGAGCCTCAGACCCTGTAATTTCGAACTTTTGCGAACTTCTGTTGTCGTCCTTGCCTCAGACCTGTGCAAGCCAATCAATGAAGAAGAGAAGAAGAAGATGCTTGGTGGTGTCTGTTATCCCCCACAATGTCCCAGGCTGACGAGGAAATCGACGAAGGTAACCATAGACCAAGCTTTCAGTTTGGTAGCTAGCCCTATCACAAAAAAGAGATGACTAGATGAGAAAGGATAGGCTAGATAACTAAGCGCAGGTAGGTTTTAGAAAATTTAGGGTTTTGTTTGTTGGATAAGGAAGAAAAACCAGGTCGTTGTGGCAGAGGGTCAAAAGATTATAGCAGCAAAGATATGAAGGAGCAAGGTAGCAGCACTTTTGTGATGGATTTTAGATTTTGTCGGTGTAGTATGCTATGGAGAAGAAGCATAAAGGTCTTAATGAGCATGAAACATGAATTCATTAAGCAAGAGTGAATATAACATAAAATAATCTTCCATCAAAACAAAGCTTAGTGAAAAGAATTCTGTTTATCAACTGCAAGGAAAACTATTGAAGAGATGATGAATGGAAAAGGAAGCTAAATATCATTCATATAAAGTAATAACAAAGAAAAAACAACATCATAAACTTACTGCATAGGAATTCCTAAATAATAGTTGCAAACTATGTCCTTTGATTTCCAAAAATGTCAAATACAGGCTACAGTGGTTCTCTTGTAAGGTGTCCAACCAGTCCAATGACTGAGAAAATGATACATAAAGACCAAAAGCAACTTCTCCTTAGGCTCAGGGGTCGAATCCATGACTCTAGGAGTGGTTACATGAGTGGTTCTAACCAAACCCTAATGTCTAGGGAGGTTGAAACAAAATCTACAATTAGCTTTGACTGCAACTTCCCTCATAAATGAAGCTCAATTTACATCAACCAAAGGCTATCCATACATTACTACATCACATTTACATTTACTTTCACTCTATCATTCATTTACTTCACCAATTTGACCTTTACCCAAATTGAACTAGAAATTTTGAGAAATTACACAGTGAAAATTTTAAATAAAAACTCAGAAAAATGTAGAAACACAGCGCCAAGTTTGAAGCCATTTTTAGGTGCCTTCCCGAAGTCCAAATTGAAATATGAAAGAACGGTAAACTAGCCTTGTCTGTCTAGTTTCCAGAACATCTTGAACTTTTGAAATTGACCCATGGGAAGGCCTCCAAAAACTCATTCTCCCAAGGTGTCTCCAGAAGTGCAATGCATGTCAAAAAGAGGGGCAAAATGTTGAATTTTGACCCCTTTTTCTCATTTTTCTCAAAATATGAGCCCTGTCTAAAAAATTTGAGGAAATCGGTTTTGAGAGGAGGCCTTTCAACTTTCTAGAAATGCAAGCCACTTGTCATTTGGAGCTTTGAGGAAAAAGTGTAGCGTTGTTTCGATAACTAGTGTATTTTCTGAATTTGCACCAAATTTCACCAAAAACCAAAAATGCTCAAAAAACTCTCAAAATTGGTCCAGAAGTGCCAAATGAGGTGTACTATGCTATTAGGGATGCCTCAACAAGCATCTCCAATTTGTCTTTCTCATCTTTGCCTTTTAGGGTTTCTTTCAGCTTGTTTTGCATTTGTTTGACCTTGATATTGCAAATCTTGTTTTTGGTTTGGTAGTGGTGGGCCATGTGCCTCAACATCTGTTTATCCCTATTGGCCTTGTCAAAAAGCTTCTCTATATGACCATTAACCTTGTTTAGCCAAAATTCCCTGTCTTCATTGATTTCCATTGCAATTTTGTTGTCACTGCTCAAATCCTTTACTAGTAGGTTTTGGTCTTTTTCTTTGTGCAATACCTTTTTGAGACCCATTGTCCTAGGCCTCTTCCTTCCAACTTGCTTTTCCTGTTCATCATTCTCATCATGCTCTAGCACTACTTTACCTTTGACCACTTGCCTCAACATTTTGAATTGCTCTTTTTCCATCATGAGCTGTTTGACCGTGAGTTGACTGTTTTCTTGCTCAAGGAAAGTAATGATAAATTTGGCCCTTTCCAAATTGTCTTGGAGCTCCATGATCTGGGAATCTTTTTCTTTGATAACTTGTTGCAAGGTTGAAAGATCATCTGTTGCATCCAAGTCAACCAGGTCAAAATCATGCTCAATTAGCTCCTCATCTTGCAAATGTGATCCCCGTTGTGCTGAGGTAGAAAGCTTGGCCCTTTCCTCAACTTGAGGAGCAAACACAAGTCTTTTTCCTCTCTGGTATTTTTTGGTCACCTTAGGTCTAGGTGCCTTGGGAACCTCCTCTGATTTGTTTGATGACCCTACCTCCATAGGCTGTGCTGATGTGTCTTGGTGCTGGCTTGGTGAAGTAGTCTCACGCCTCTGCAAGGCTGCTTCAGTAAAGGTATCCCATGCTATGTTCTTTTCTGCCAACTGATGGAGGACTACAACCTTTATCAAACTGGGGTGGAAAAGGCTAGGGTAATGCTCTTTGTTTTTCATTTGCACCTTTTCAAACATTTTGATGACACTTCTACACAAGTAGTTACACAAGTTAAAAGGTTTCACAATGGTGAGGTGCATGAGCAGTCTAATGTGATATTGATACAATCTGGAAAACCTCCCCTCACAAGTGAAAAACTTCATCACAACCTTCATCAGTGGTGCATACTTTTCCAACAAGTATCTGAAAGGAATGATGTGTGAATGAGCCTCTTTGTAAGGTGATTTCAAGAAAGGTTTGTATTTCTCAAGGTCTAGGCTCATGCCTTTTAACCAATACTCCCCATGATTTGGTATCCTTGTGGTAAGAGAGATGACATCAACTGAGAATGTAATATCAAACCCTGTGATGGTGGCCTTTTCTCCCTTCAGATTGGTGGCAATCAAATCACTAAGTTGCTCATGAAAACCTACCTCTCCCACTCTTTTGACAAAACCCTAGGTAGTTAACATCTTCAAAACATTGTCTTATGAATGGAGAAGAATTGATCTCATTGCAATTTGTGGGCTCATACCTCAGAATTTCCCCCCCTTTGTGATGTTTTCTTTTCTCTGATGGTGAAGAATCTCCTTCCATTTTTGAAACCCTAGATGATAGGAAAGGGGAAAAACAGTGGAAAGTGTTTGAAGTGGTGAAATGAGGGTGTTAGGGAAGGGAGATGGGAGTAGGAAAACTTTGGGAGGTGGACAAGGGTTTTAGGAATCCTTAGGAAGTCAAATGAAGGGAAATGAATGAGGGAGATGAGCTAGGAAATTTAAACACAGTCCTAGCTAGGGAAACTGCCCAATTTGATAGATTAGGGCTAGGGTTTGTAGGGAGGCGAAGTGGAATGAAGGGAAATGGTTTGCCGGTGAATGGGGACGATGAGTTGCATGCAAATAGAGGTATAGGGGTAGTGATTTTAGGGTTTCAAAGCTCCAATCTGATCATTTGCAAGGTCAAAACATGAAATTCATAGAAAACCCTAGAGGATTAAACTCACAATCATTTATTTGTTTTGCCAAAGGAAGAGAGGGAATGAAAATGAGTGTACTTACTTTTTATGAGGTTTAGAGGATGAAGAAACTGGGGTGCAGGCTTGAAGTTTTGATTTGAGTGATTTTTTATGATTTTTGGGAGACTCTGTTTCGTGTGTAGTGCAGTTCACTGGTGCACAATGCAGTGCTTCTACGTGCAACACCTCCTCCAGAAACGCAGCACAGTGTTTGTATGCGCAGCGCCAAGCAAATTTTGCCACATTAAGCTGAAAAACCCGTGTTTTCTCACCTAAGGAAGAATGCACTCGATAACAAGATGAGATAGGAATGCAAATGAAATGTGTATGAGTCTTTTTGGGTTTTTATAGATATAGCATGATTCTCCTTTAAGTGATAATGGGCCCCACATGTCTCTTTCAAACATGACTTTCATTCTTTTGAACCTGGCAACCTTGGACATTTGTAACCTGGACTTTTTGTATCTTCTTTGAATAATGAACCTTATTTTTAAAATCTTGAAACTGCAACTATGAATTACTTATTACATATAGAAACATGAAATTACATCTGAAATCATAATTTATTGAAAAGACTTGCTTATCAGAACTCATCCTATGCTGAATTTTATGCATGAAATGAAAGTGTTGGTGACCTTGAAAGCCTAATGACCTAACGGAGACACTAGAATGAGTGAAATCATGATGGTGATGTCTGACATGATGATGATATTCTCATAATGATGATACACTCAGGTGAATGAGGAAAGTGACCGACATGTTATAATTTCTTGAGAAAGTGAAAATAACCCTAGACATACTAACTAGTGACCAAAGTTTTTGAATGGAGAACCTAGTAAAATGACAAAAACTTGATCCTAAACCCTAATGGAAATGCTGAAAGAGAACATTTGATCATTGGTGACAGGCAAAAAATACTGACACTAACATTGGCTCCATTGGGGATTACAGCTCCATAGGAGGTGTCAAGAACACCGTAGACCTAGTAGCCTTATCCATTGGGCATGGAGTCAAATTGCAAAGACTAAACTCAAACTAAAAATTGACTAACTGATTGACTCTAAAGAAAATAAACTGAATCTTCAAATCAACAACTGATCAAAGAAGTCTTAGGGCCTTCTCCTCGGGCTTCAAACTCCTATGATAGCCACTGTACACTCTGACTTGAAATGTAAACTGATATATACAATGATGATGAAAATTTGCAGAAATCTTTCAAGAATAGTAGTGCTCAAGCAACCTACCATTGATTGCTGCTCCAGAATAACCTTTGCCATTCATTTCTTCCAACACATAAGCATTCTTCCCCCTGAAAGCGGAGATTCTGTAAGGTCCCTTCCATAGATTCTCAAACTTGCCATGTTTGCGCTTTTCTTCGTTATGTGCATCCCAACGAAGAACCACATCACCCATGTTGAAGTTGTCTTCTTTGGTCTTGCAGTCATAAATCTTTTTAATCCTTTCCTGAAGCTTGGAAGTATTTTGAAATACTTTTTCCCTAGTTTGTTGTAAATGGATCATTTGACTTATCCTCCGCTGCACATCATTCAGTTTGCTGCCAACTTCCTGCAGAATTTTCATGACTGGAACAACAAGAGATGAAGGAAAAATAGTATCAACCCCATACACCAACTGAAAAGGAGACATGCCTATGGATTTTTTAATACCGACTTTGTCCGCCCATAAAGCATTAATGAGCTTTTTGTGCCAGTTCTTTTTCTTGACCTCCAGAACTTTCTTAATGATGTTGATCAAAGATTTATTAGAGGATTCAACCAGCCCATTCCCTTGAGGGTACTAAGCGTTGGAATTCCCCAACGTAATATGGTACTTCTCACAAAATGCCACCGTCTTTCTGGACTTGAAAGCAACAACATTGTCAGTGATTATTTTCTGCATTCAACGAAATCTAGACAAGATATTAGTCTCAATAAACTGAATAACAACAGAATCAGTAGCTTCCCTGGTTGGAATTGCTTCAATCCATTTCGTAAAGTAGTCCGTGGCTGTCAGGATCCACTTGTGCTATGCAAACGATGAAGGATGTATTTCTCCCAGAAAATCAAAACCCCACAGCTAAAATGGAGCTGAAACCGAAACTGGCTACAAAGGCAGTGGCAAAAATTTTATTTTCCCTTGAAAAATTTGGCACAGATGGCAGCTCATTACTGTTTTATACACATCAGAAAAAAGAGTTGGCCAATAAAACCCATCCCTCAAGATTTTGTTAGCTGTTGTTTTCCAAAATAAATGGCCTCCACAATCCCCTTTGTGGAAATCAGCAATCACATCCTTAGTTTCATTTTCAACAAGACAGTTCAGCAATACACCACCCGGATCTTTCCAAAACAAAACACCATCAAGAATGCAATACTTAGAAGCTTTTAACTTTAAGGATCTAGTTTTACCTTTGGGCATTTCAGGCGGAGGATTTAGATGCTGCAAGACATAAACTATGTCGGACTACCATGGAGATAAACTGAACATGTTTGACACCTCTACCTGTGATTCTTCTGTTTCTTCATCAGAGAGAGCAGCAATCAAGTTAATGTCTAATGCATGCAAATTCGATTCAGCCATGAGCTTGGCCAAACCCTGTCCCTTAATGAGCTTTGTTGGCTTAATTTTTAGAACATATTCTAACATTGCTGCCATCCATTTTCCTCTCCGACCTTCTGGATCAGTCTGCGTAAGGAATTCCTTTACTGCTGCTGTTGGAACATAGGCTATAGTATGAGAATGCAGAATATATACTCAGAAATATTTGAGCGCTTTTACCAAAGCCAAAGCCTGCTTCTCAATGATTTTATATCTAAGTGTTACATCCTTTATTGTTCGGCTGAAAAAAGCTATAGGTTGTTCATTTTTCTGATCTCTCTTTTGCACTAGGACAACTGCTAAAGTATGCTCGGAGGCGAATGAAAATATAATAAAATTTGAAGTGTAATCGGGGCTGATAAAAGTAGGGGCTGTAGACAAGGAAAATTTCACTGCATTAAATGATTTCTTGGCATTTTCAGACCATCTTACCTCGCTGTCTTTTTTAGCATGCCTGTCATCTCTCTCAAATGTTCAACAAGGTTTGGGATGAACCTCCTTAAAAAGTTAATTTTCCCATTGAATAATTGTTAAAATTGGCAACTAGGGCCAAACTCCATGTGGGTCTTCTTATTAATGGAAGCTGATATTTTTCTTGTATCCCTCTCATCGAGAGGTGTAGGATTGATCTAAAGATCATCCGATTCCGATAAGTATTCATGGAGATATGAATTTATTTGTGTTATGGGACAATTCCTCAAGGTCAGCCAACAACCAAATAAACCCCACATGTGCTCAATGTTTTAGCATAAATAGAGGTGTCTTGAAAGTCATTTCAACACATTCACTTGGGATCTCTTCCTCTCTGCTTGTCTTTGGGTTTTGGTGAGAGGAGAGATCCTAAGGGATAATGCTGCCCTAATGGAGAAAGGTTCTATGCTATTTAGAGGGAGTATCCTAGCCTCTATGCTGCCCTAATGAAGAAGTCCTAGACGCAGGTGGAAAGGGAGATCTAGCACAGTGAAGGAGGCCTAACAGCAGACCCTAACGCAGTCCTATCATGCCCTAATCTATACGCTGTTCTGGAAGGGTTTGAGACAGCCCTTAGACGCAGCAAAAGGGATACCCTAACAGCAGTAAGGAGGCTCCCATTTGCTGCCTTAATTTGCCCTCATACGCTGTCCAAAGGAGCCTATACATGCTGCCCTAATACGCAGTCCTATTCTGCCCTATCCGCAGGTCTTCATGCCTTAGCTGCAGGACTTGTCACCATAAATAGAGACCCTTTCTCTATCCTTGAAGAGGGCTCCTCAATGCAGCAAGGAGGCTTCCATACGCTGTTAAAGAAAGCCTCAAATGAGCCCTAGCTGCTGTCTTCCATACCACAGATACGCTGTCATTATTCTGCTGTAGTAAGATATATATGCTGGCCTAATGATAGGAACTAATGCTGTCCTTAACACTATGGTCGCAGTCTAGACGGATGCATATGCTAATATGCTACTTGTATTCTGCCGTAAGTCACTGCAATGAAAATCTAGCAGTCACTAAAGACTGTTGTTTATGTATGGTAACAACTGTCTCTATATTGAGGGAGAAGCTGTATGTTTGAGCCTGAAGTATAGCCTAGCTGCTCTGCTAGGCTGCAAGCGATAGCAAGCAGCTAAGGCTGGTATATGCAACACAATAATGATACAACACAGTGCACAGCAAGTAGCATCATAATGATGTTATAGGTAGCAGCATGTCTAAATTGGTACAGCTAGTACATGGTACATGGCAGCAAGGTAGCAGGATGTCTAAATTGGGACAGCTAGTACATGGTACATGGCAGCAAGGTACAACATGTCTAAATTGGGACAGCTAGTACATGGTACATGGCAACAAGGTACAGTATGTTTAATTGGGACAGCTAGTACATGGTACATGGCAGCAAGGTACAGTATGTGTAATTGGGACAGCTAGTATATGGTACATGGCAGCAAGGTACAGTATGTCTAAATGGGACCGCTAGTACACGGTGCAACAAAGTATTTGGGACAGCAATGAAGTTTGGTGGAGCAAATAAATGGGACAGCAATGAAGCTTGGTGGAGCAAATAAATGGGACAGCAGTATGGCAAATATGGAATGGCAACGTCACTAACAGTGTGACAACAGTATGGTACATAGGACAGCAGTGGCAGCATAAGGTGCAGCAGTATGATGTGTACAGCATAGTCATGAGGTCCAGCATTGTGATGATGGGTGCAGCATGGTGCAACATGGTAAGGTGCTGCATGATGACGAGATGCAGTGCGATGATAGGTGAGGAGTCACCTTGGAGAATCAGTTGAAGCAACACGTCTTCAACTATTCTCACGTATTATCTTCTTAGAGATGATCTATCTAAATAAGTCAAAGTGTTGACTTCTGTTGTAAATGTACTATCTCTCTCTCTGTTGAACTATTGAAGAACATATAAGAAGAATCGATCAAGGGTTTCCCCATATTGGGGTTTGTCCCTAGCTAGCGCCACATTTTGTGTCCTCTTGTCTTGGCTTCTGCGATTTATTTTTATGTTCTATCTGTAGTTTACTTTAACGTTGATGTGATTGCTAATCTGGAAAAGATATTGAGCTAACTGTGAAAATTGAAATAAATTGCTCTAGCATAGAACATACCTAAAAATTAACATGGTATCAGAGCTGAGGTGAAGACAATGCCCAAGAAAGAGTGAAAGAGCAATCACCAAAGACAGTGGGGAAAGGAAAAAGGATCAATGGATTCCTCATCCCTCTTCAAATTCACCTAGGGTGAAATCGAAGCAGAGAACATTATCAGAATGGCGCAGCGGAAGCTTATGATGGCCTACCTAAAGATCACTTCGTTGGGAAGTCCGTATCTAAGGGTGGAAGGAAAGGCAGATGACTTGTTCGGCCATTATGCGAAGGAGTGTCTGAATGGCAGGGACACATCACTTGATGATGTAAATAATCATTCTAGGGGCATCTTCAATGATCAGGGGAATGACAGGTAATGCAGGTCATCAAGGAAATGACCGACTCTTCAGAGAAAGCAAGGAACCCCAGGTATGAAGAATCAAATGTTGTTTCTGATAAGATAAAGAAACGTTATCTTGTATTGTCCCTCTCCTTCAGATTCTTTGGGAATCTGGCTTATTGATTGTAGTGCTTCAAGGCACTCCATCGGATAGAAGGGTGCTCTCTCTAATTTGGTAGAAACAATCGTGGGATTATACTTGGACCCGATGCCACCTATCCCGGAAAGGGTGTAGGGAATGTTACCCCTCAATTGAATGAGGGTAACTCGATTCATTTACAGAATCTCTTTTATGTACTTGATCGCAAGAAGAACCTGGTGTCCATTTCGACATAGGAAGTCAAAGGTTACAGGGTGGCATTCATCGATAGAAAGGTACGTGTTTGGAAATAGAATTTTCAAAGATGTTTTTTTTTGGAGTTCAGGGTTGGCAATTTGTATCAAGTTGCAGGGAGTCCATTGGGGACCATGTCAGTTGACACATAGCACCAGAGGTTTGTGAGTCAATTAATGACAGGGATGCCTAAATTCAAAAGGAGCATGAAGGTACATGTCTGAGATGTATTGAAGGAAAATCTTACAAGGGGACCATTCCCCTCATGTAGCTGGTCCACAGGTTTGGAACAACCCAAGGAGGTTTAAGATTCATGACTGGGAATCTCATGTGTGCAGGTGGAAGAAATCCCTCTATGGCTTGAAGCAAATCACTCCGTGTTTGATATGAGAGGATTGATAGTTGTCAGATGAAGCTGAGATTCACTAAGAGTGAAGCCGATCCAAACCATTGTTTGAAGGTTGTGGATGGTAGACCTCTCATACTGGCACCTTCTGAGAACGATCTATTTCTAGCAGGTGCAGACCCTCTCACTTGCAGAAGTAAGAGGAGTTGGATTCCGGATGTGGAATGGTAAACTGCAAGCCTATGACTACCTCGAGGATCTTAACTTTCAGAAGTTATATGGTGGTGATGTCGGACCAGATTTGGGAAATGCCTCTGAGTTTCATAAACTCATTTGCATTGATGTTCTTGGTGAATTTTCGTCCAGATATATGTTTTACAGTTAGCATGGTGAGCTCATATTTGGTTGAGCCTCACTAGATTGGTGCCAAGAATCTTCTGAGATATCTTCGGGGCACGATCTCTCATGGATTGAGATACACTGCGGGAAATATGAAGTTGCATGATTATTCAAATGTTCACTGGGTAGGCAGTGTGGAAGATCACTAAAGCACTTCCCAATGCTGGTTCTTTTTGGGTTTTGCTTAGATATCATGGATGAGCAGGAAGCAAAAGTTGGTTGCTAAAAGCACCACTGAGACTGAATACATAGCCACGAGTATGATCTCGTATGAAGCTGCTTGGTTATGGAAACTCTTCAGTGAGCTGTTTGTACACATGATGAATACCACCATGATCCTCTGTGACAACCAGGGGGGATTCGATTATTGAGGAATCTCGTATTCAATGATTGCTCCAGTAGATAGACATCAGATACTACCTTATCTGGGATATGGTACTTCGATGAGCGAGGAGGCTCCATCGCATTGAGACTGATGTACAGGTCGTAGACATTTTGTCAAAGCCCCGGGGAAAGGTAAAATCTGTGACTTTCTTGAACGATTTGGAGTCGTTGAGAGACCTTCTTATAAGGGTCCTGCATGTTGCATGCATTGAGCCTGGGAGCTCTGGGGGGCTTGGGGTACTTACTGGAGCAACACACGACCATAGGGCGACTCACCCTCTCCTAATGGTGCGTTGTGTACAGGGTGAATGGCTCAACCTTCCCTTGTGATACCCCGAGGCTACTTTGGGATAGGATGATTAATTCTCTTGTCGAGGCATCCTACCCATGCATTCTAGGACTCATGGGAAGTACCTCTCATCTGATCAATGAGTAGGGAAATGGGGTTAGGGACCATAGTAGTTCTATCGATGGACACATCGTTGTATCTATTGTACTCCCTATGCTAGGATGACCTCCATTGATCTGGGATCTGTATGAGTGGTTTGAGACACTCTCTTGTGATATTGATATGGGATCAATAAAACTGACTTCAGGTCAGTAGAGAATGGTATGAGACATTCTCGATCAACTCTTCTTTTTCATGGTTCAACAGAGCAGAGCAGTGCAGGGCACTGATGGCAGAGATAGTACAGTCAAACATATGAATCAGCGGATGGAGTTCTCCCTAGTTGAGAGGGAGTGTTAAAATTGGCAACTAGGGCTAAACTCCATGTGATTCATCCTATTAATGGTAGTTGATATTTTTCTTGGATCCCTCTCATTGAGAGGTGTAGGATTGATCTAAAGATCATCCGATTTTGATAAGTATTCATGGAGATATGAATTTATTTGTATTATGGGATGATTCGTCAAGGTTGGCCAGCAACCAAAGAAACCCCACATGTGCTCAACGTTTTAGTATAAATCGAGGTGCCTTGAAAGTCATTTGTACACACTCACTTGGGATCTCTTCCTCTCTACTTGTCTTTGGGTTTTGGTGAGAGGAGAGATCCTAAGGGTTAACGCTGCCTTAATGGAGAAAGGTTCTACGCTATCTAGAGGGAGTACCCTAGCCTCTACGCTGCCTTAATGAAGAAGCCCTAGACGCAAGAGGAAAGGGAGATCTAGCATGGTGAAGGAGGCCTAACAGAAGACCCTAACGCAGTCCTATCATGCCCTAATCTATATGCTGTTCAGGAAGGGTTTGAGACATGCCCTTAGACACAGCAAAAGGGATACCCTAACAGCAGTAAGGAGGCTCCCATTCGCTACCCTAACTTTTCCTCATACACTACCCAAAGGAGCCTGTACATGCTGCCCTAATATGCAGTCCTATTCTGCACTAGCCGCATCAAGCCCTAGCCACAGGTCTTCATGCCTTAGCCGCAGGACTTGTCACCATAAATAGAGACCCTTTCTCTATCCTCGAAGAGGGCTCCTCAACGCAGCAAGGAGGCTTCCATATGCTGTTAAAGGAAGCCTCAAATGAGCCCTAGCTGCTGTCTTCTATACCACAGATACACTGTCATTAATCTGCTGTAGTAAGATATATACGCTGGCCTAATGATAGGAACTAATGCTGTCCTTAACACTATGGTCGCAGTCTAGACGGATGCATATGCTAATATGCTACTTGTATTCTGCCCTAGGTCACTGCAATGAAAATCTAGCAGCCACTAAAGACTTGTTTATGTATGGTAACAACTGTTTCTATATTGAGGGAGAAGCTGTATGTTTTGAGCCTGAAGTATAGCCTAGCTGCTCTGCTAGGCTGCAAGCCATAGCAAGCAGCCAAGGCTGGTATATGCAACACAATAATGATACAATACAGTGCACAGCAAGTAGCATCATAATGATGTCATAGGTAGCAGCATGTCTAAATTGGGACAGCTAGTACATGGTACATGGCAGCAAGGTAGCAGCATGTCTAAATTGGGACAGCTAGTACATGGTACATGGCGGCAAGGTACAACATGTCTAAATTGGGACAGCTAGTACATGGTACATGGCAGCAAGGTACTGTATGTCTAATTGGGACAGCGAGTACATGGTACATGGCAGCAAGGTACAGTATGTGTAATTGGGACAGCTAGTACATGGTACATGTCAGCAAGGTACAGTCTGTCTAATTGGGACAGCTAGTACATGGTTCAGCAAAGTACTTGGGACAGCAATGAAGCTTGGTGGAGCAAATAAATGGGACCGCAGTATGGCAAACATGGAATGGCAATGTCACTAACAGTGTGACAGCAGTATGGTACATAGGACAGCAGTGGCAGCATAAGGTGCAGCAGTATGATGTGTATAGCATAGTCATGAGGTCCGGCATTGTGATGATGGGTGCAGCATGGTGCAACATGGTGAAGTGCTGCATGATGATGAGATGTAGCACGATGATAGGTGAGGAGTCATCTTGGAGAATTAGTTGAAGCAGCATGTCTTCAACTGATCTCACGTATTATCTTCTTAGAGATGATCTATCCAGATAAGTCAGTATTGACTTATGTGGTAAATGTACTATCTCTCTCTCTTTCTGCTGAACTATTGAAAAACATATAAGAAGAATTGATCAAGGGTTTCCCCACATTGGGGTTTGTCCCTGGCTAGCGCCACATCTTGTGTCCTCTTGTTTTGGCTTGTCTTCTACGATTTATGTTTATGTTCTATCTGCAGTTTACTTTAATGTTGACATGATTGCTAATCTGGAAAAAATATTGAGCTAACTGTGAAAATTGAAATAAATTGCTCTAGCATAGAACATACCTAAAACTTAACAATAACTGAATCTCTTTTTTATTCCTAGGGAAATCAAGCTGCAAGATTGCCTCAACTCTAGGAGGATCGATGCAAATATCGTCCTTGGAAATGATATGCCCCAACAACTTACCTTCCTCCATAGCAAATAGGCTCTTTTTAGGATTTAGTGAAATGCCAAATTTTCTGCATCTCTGAAAGAGAATTCTTAGATGATGTAAGTGTTCTTCATTAGAATTAGAGAAAATAGTGAGATCATCTAAATAAATAACCATAAAAACATCCTTTTCATTGGCAAAAGCAATGTCCATGGCGCACTGAAATGTCGCTCCCACATTTTTAATTCAAACGACATTTTGGCGTACATAAATGTACCCCATGGTGTTGTGAAGGCAGTTTTTAGCTGATCATCCTTGTGCACTAAAATCTGATTGTAGCCCGAGTATCCGTCAAGCAATGACATTCTGGAAGATCCAACTACCCTTTGTAGGATATGGTCCATCTTTGGCAGGGGATAATTGTCCTCTAAGGACACTTTGTTCAAATTTTTGAAATCGATACAAAGGCGAATCTCCCCGGTCTTTTTTCTCACCCGCAGAAGATTGGACATCCATTCAGAAAATCGAATAGGAACTATAATACCAGATTTGTAAAGTCTATTCACCTCTTTTTTGATAGATGGCAGCAACTTAGGATTAATCCTCCTCAGCTTCTGGCGAAATGGATTTTGATCAAGTTTGACCGGTATAGTGTGCTGAATGATGTTTTTATCATACTCCTTTAAATCTGAATAGTCCCAAGCAAATACATCAGAAAACTCTGTCAACAAAGCAATATACTTACTTTTGATCTCGAGAGATAGAGATTTTGATAATTTGACCATCTTGGGCTTATCTGCTGTACCAATGTTTACATCCTCAACACCTTTTTCTGTAGGGACCATGGTGGGCTTTCTAGCAACATCATCATGATCAAATAATTCTTCCAAAGGTACAAGACCTCGTGGAATATTATTGTCTTTCAACTCCCACACTTCAACCTATGTTGCTTCAATGCCCTGATCATCTTCATCACATGTATCATCAAAATGGGAATTCAGAAATTCATCCTCCATCTGCAAAAAGTAATTAATCTGTTTGTCGTCCCAAAAAACCTGTCAATATATCAGATGGTCAAGGACAAATAGGCGGTGTTTGACATGAATTGAATAATTCTTACCTGTACGGGTAGGAATCTTAACCATACTTGCTGTAGTAGTAAGAGAATCAACCATCATATTCTAAGTTCTAGGGATCAAAGATAAAGTATACTCTGAAAAAGTCTTAAGAATGTCAACGACAACATTTCTATAAGCTCCCATCCTTGGATGCTTGGCCTGGTACTCCCCTTTTACCTGTTTAATTATTAACTCGGAGTCGCCATAAACTGAAACTCTCTTCGCTCCCAATTTTTTTTCTTCTGAATTTTAAGGCCTGCAATCAGTGCTTCGTATTTCGTCTCATTATTCGAGCAATCAAAAGCCAATTTATAAGAACTTAATCTTACATTTCGAGGAATATTGTATGACTGATGCAAGGGGCCATGAATCCACATGCCGATTCCAACTTCTTCCTTCCCCAATGCGCCGTCAAACTCCATGGTCCAAAGACCTTCTTCCTCATCGGTAAACATAATTTTAGAGGACTGATCTTTCTGATTTTCTAGAGGATGACTTACTCTTTCAACAATTTGAGTTTTTGGCATTGATTCAACAATCTCTTCGGATGAAATTTCCGGCTGCAAACTTTTAGTATCATTTTCCTGTTATTTTGCAATCAAATCTTCCTGTACACTACTTATGACATTTGAGACTTTTGAAATCTGAACAATCTGACTATCATCATCAATTGAATTCAAATCACTATACAAAATGAAAGACTCTAGATCGGTATGTACAACATGGATAACATGGATAGGTTGATTATTTGGTCTTTCTTTGCTACTAATCATGAATTTCATCTTGTTTTCCCGGTATAGTTTTCTGAGCTGCCCAAATACCGGTATAGTAGCATATGAAAAATCAAGTTGCAAGGTTCCTTTCAGCTTTGCCCCCCAAGACCGTGAAAACACCATGCCAAACCGTGGAGGTATATCAGCGACCACTACATCCATCAATACATTTTTGGCTGGGATTTGGTCAAGGGACACTACTAGATCTTTGATAAGGCCAAGGCATTTGACTCTCCCCAAATCAAAAGAATACAAGTCATGGTAAGGGCGAGTAATGTCTAATCCTAGCTTGTCCATAATAGCTTTTGGCATCAAGTTATGTGAGGCGTTGGAATCTAACATGGCATTATGGGGTATAAACTCATGGAGTTTCAAAGTAAGATAGAAAGGGAGAACTTCATTATCCTCAGGACTTCCCTCTACAACTGAAACAAATAAAATTGCAGGTTCATTATCGGCAACATTGACAATATCTGACATTTGATCTACTTTCAACATCTTAGCAATCTGGAATTTGTACTTTTCTTTATGAACTAGTTCAGTTAGAGGAATTGAAACCTTCAATTTGGAAATTTCATTCTCTAAGCTAAACAGATTAGATTGTTTGCCTACCTCTTTTGCCGCAGTGTCTTTCCTTTCACACTATCCTTTGGCTTGAGATTCCTTTTTGTGACTTTCAGTTTGAACCTCCTTGTACTTCCTCACATTGCTAGTAGAAGCTTCATTACTTTTATCTCGACTCAGAATGACAATTTCTTTTTCCCTGTTTTGATCTGCAGAAGCTGCTTCCTTATCCAGTGTATCTTTCTTAACATTCTGCGTTTTCTGATGTAGTGTTACAGGGACATTTTTGCTCCTCAAGTTGTATTGTTTCTGCAAATGATTGAGTGCATTCTGATATCACCTTTGATACTCTCCAGTCTGTATTGCCCATGAATCATCATTGGCAAGGACAAGCTGCTGATCACTTAGTGTTACTGATTCCTGAGAAAACTGATCTTCCTTAGTCAAAAAGGTAGGTGATTCATCTTCCTCAAACAAATGATTAGCCTCAACAATTCCTTCTTCATCATCTTCCAAGCCTTGTGTGTAGTTTTGCTGAAATGGTGTTCTGATCTGTCCTTGAGGATCTTGATTTTTCTGTTCTTTCTGCTTGTTTCGGAATTGTGTTTGCTGCTGGCCCTTGTAATTCGGATTCCTTATCGAAGGCTCTGCTTGTCTATCAGCAATAGTTATTCTGTCCATCATCCTTTCCATTGTTTTAATCAGAGTGTCAAGCTTTACCTCAGAAGAAGATGACTCCTCCTTAATGGTGACTTTTTTCTCAGGTTTCTCCAATTTGATTTTGGATTTTTTGGTAAGCAAATTGGCTTCCACACTTACAGCATTGCGCTGCATTTCTTCCAAAGTTGCATGATCTCTCTCCCTACGCTGATATGCCATGTCTGGATCAAAGACATCAGGATAATGGAGGAGGGCTAAACCAGGGGGAGGTTTGATGTCATTAGGAATGGAATTATAAACCAGATTGAACCGTGTTGTAAACTCCTACACTGTTTCATTTGGGTTTCTTTTCATAGCACTGTACTCAACCAAAATCTGCAATGGATTTTTCTTCTCCTGCCACAGGGCTGAGAATAACTCTATCAACTGCTGGGAACTATTGATGGAATTGGTTGTCAAACTGTGAAACCATTTCTTTGAAGTTTTGATTTGAGTGTTTTTTTATGATTTTTGGGAGACTTTGTCCTGTGTGTAGCGCAGTGCAGGAATGCAAATGAAATGAAATGTGTAGTCTTTTTGGGTTTTTATAGACATAGCATGATTCTCCTTTAAGTGATAATGGGCCTCACATGTCTCTTTCAAACATGACTTTCATTCTTTTGAACTTGGCAGCCTTGGACATTTGTAACCTGGACTTTTTGTATCTTTTTTGAACAGTGAACCTTCTTTTTGAAACCTTGAAACTGCAGCGATGAAGTACTTATTACATATAGAAACATGAAATTACATCTGAAATCAGAATTTATTGAAAATACTTGCTTATCAGAACTCATCCTACGCCGGATTTTATGCACGAAATGAAAGTGTTGGTGACCTTGAAAGCCTAATGACCTAATGGAGACACTAGACTGAGTGAAATCATGATGGTGATGACATGATGATGATATTCTCATGATGATGATACCTTCAGGTGAATAATGAAAGTCACCGGCATGTTATAATTTCTTGAGAAAGTGAAAATAACCCTAGACATACTAACTAGTGACCAAAGTTTTTGGGTGGAGGACCTAGTAAAATGACAAAAACTTGAACCTAAACCATAATGGAAATGCTGAAAGAGAACATTTGATCACTGGTGGTAGGCAAAGAAGACTGACACTAATAGTGTCCAAATGAGCTTGAGGTTACTTGCATTTATAGGCTTCCATGGGTGACGAGTTTGCTTTAGGACCTTGTTCTTATTAAGTACACTTTCCCTTCTCCAAATTTGATGATCTTTATGTCGATTTTGGTCCTCTCGAAAAGAGGAATTCAATGCAATCATCATCTCCATCAAATACGCTGTCCAAAGTGGAATTTGACAATAGTTGCATAATTTAACACTCTTGACCCCTGTGATCTTCTTTGACTACGCATCGCTGAAAGTGCTGTTGGTCCTTCTCACTTGTGTGCTGGTTTGTGTTGGCCACTTTTGATCTAACACCCAAAATGTTGCACGCCTCTTCCACAACACTTTGCTCGTTCTTAGCTACTGCTCGACAATTCTCTGTTGGTGACAATCCCTGCCCCAACAACTCGCACGATCCCTGTCTACGCCTGTATATCTCTTTGACTGCGGCTTGGTTGTCTCTACCGCCTGGATGATTGCTGATGCCAGTTTCCAGTTCTGGTCCCCTCAACACTCACATCTCGTCTGCAGACCTTTACAGCTTGCTAGTGCTCAAGCGCACTAATGGCATTAACCTGTTGACTCCTTTGCCCACGATTAAGCCCTCACATTCGACTGTGGATGGCGACTGTGCCAGTTTCGTCTTGTTGCATCTGCCGCACTCACTTCATTTCAGCCACTATCCCAATGCTGTTGGTCTTCGTCAAGTCGGCACCTCCAATGTGTTCTATGGCTGAATCCATAAGTGAAAAAAACCACTATGCTGCTTTCTTCAACTATTGGCTGTGGCTGTTCTTGCAACCACCCTCCTCCGTTGGCATGGTCGAGTATTCCTTGTGGTAGTTTTGTCCCTTGTAAGTTGGTTGTTGGCCGCTATCGACTGCTCCGACAATTGAGTGGTAGTTGTGTTGCATCGGCCAGCCACACATCGTTTTACTTCTTGACTGAGACATTTTGTCACTGCTACACGATTTGTTAGTGCGAGCTTGCCAATCTCTTAGCGGTCAACCAATCCTTGCCCTGGGATATCCTGCATTGTTTTTTCCTATCAGTGGATCGACCTCTTGCCTCGTGGTCCGTCCCACCATTGGATTGTTGCCGGTGGCTCCGATAGTTGGTGGGCTCATGCCTATTGGCTACCTGCGCCCCCTTTTTTAATATTTTTTTCTTTTAAAAAAAATATGTGTGCACTAAAAATATTTGGCCTGGATTAAAAAGTAAAAAGCTTTTGCCGTTTAAAAAAAGAAAAGACCCAGTTTGTATGTTCCCAACCAAACCTGGCTCCTATGATCCAGTACAAACCCAACACTTGCGACTTCGAGATCGATTCATAGTTGGAGCTTTGATACCATGTTAGAATTTACATGAACCCAACACTCGATATTTAATTCCTAGCAATTAATTACTGAACAAATACATGACTAAGTTTCTAACACATAATATTCAACATAAGAAAATTACAATCTGAATCACATAATCATAAACAATTTTTTGTGCAACAAATCAGTTCATCATTAATAAAAATTCAAAACTTGGGCTTTCGTCCTGGGATAATGGCCCAACTGAGAAAATACAAATTACAATATTCCAGATAAGATCCAACATCTGCTCTCTCTTGCAGATTTGAATCTCCAGCTCCTTTACACTCTCTTGGACTTGACATGTTCACTGAGATGCCGCTCTTAAAATTGTGTTGTTGTTATGTGTCTTCTCACTTTAGCCTTACTTTTATAACTTTACATTGAGCCAAAACCATAACCCTAATCTCAAAGTGATTGACGAACAAGATGAGATCTTACCTCAGTTGAGATGAACGTCTAAGATTAGAACTTATTCACCAAAGTAAATAATTTACTTTTCCAAAGTTTGATCTTAACTCAATAAGCCAACATATTAGTATGTGCTTTTCCTAAGTTAAACATAGGCTAAGTTACATCAACAATTTGCTCAAACTAGAGCAAGTGTTCTAAGGCAATGTGGGTGACTTCTGCATTCCTAGAAACAAGGCTTGTTGTAGAAGTACCTATTTGAGCTACAAACTTCAGCATTCGGTGCATAGCTTAGGAGCCCAAGCTTGCTTTGTGCTTTTCCAATACCCCTTTAAGATGTAGCAGTTTCTTGCTTATCAAGGTTGGGGCATTCAAGACTTATTTTCTGAAGCATTAAGTGTTTGAGGAATTGGGTGATAGCTAATGAGGAGAGTAGAGTTCATGCTATGCTTTTGCCCAAGGTTGCGGGGGAGCGACTCCCCCCCTTCGAATTGCTCCCAGAGCATGCTCCTAAAATTCGTTCCTTGGTTTTGTCACAAAATTTTTGTTACAAAGATGTTCCAAACATAATATTTTTTAAAAGAAACAAGAGTTTTTGAGTATGGTAGCCTAATAGTCAAGCTTGTGCCCCTAGTATTGATATGCAATTCATGGTAATGTTAAATTCTTAAAGTAAAAGTGACATTCTCCTTATTCTTTTACTTAAATTTTTAACATTACCGTGAAATGACTTAGGATGTTTGAGAGTGGTTCCGACCTCATTTGATTTCATATGGAGAAAGTAGAATTTTAGATCTCACTTGAAATCCAACAGACTTATCAGTTTTTCGAGATTTTAGGAATGGGGGGATTGCAATGTTTTCATTGGATTTTGTTATGTACTAGGGTATGAGACTCGTGTTTAATCAAGAGCACCAAGCCCTCTATGTACCTTGATGTTAGTGACATTGGTTGTCGAACTCCTCTATCATGACCCTACTAAAAATGTATCCATCACCCAAACAAAATCTTGACTTGACATACTACATTTTTTTCTATCTTATGTTAAATGCTTAGATGGTGATATTAATGACAAAGTTCCCAAGATAGGCAATGCTTTTTATGATATGTAGCTATTTGTTGTAGCATAATTTTTTTGGATTCTAGAGGCCATCTAGAGCCTATTTGTTGATGTATTTTTGATTCAAAGATGGATTGCACTCAATGCTACTTTGGTTATGTGCACCCTTACATGCTATATAAATGAGAACTTGTAACTTGTGGACTTGGTTGATGAAGTTTATAACTTCTAGATGATTGATGTTATATGGTTTAATCCATGTTTTTATGCTTTTTATATCTAATTCATCATTCTACATGCTTTTGTTGACATATATGCATCAAAACATATATTATATAAAAATTTTCTCCTGATTCACTCCTGACCTAGGAGCTTTTGAAAATGTTGCTCCTTGCTCTTGCTTGTGCTCCTGCTACTCACATTTGCTCCCGCTCCCAAGTGACCTTGCTTTTTCCCACGTGCTAAACATTGTCCCAACAATATTTTGCATTTTCCATTTCCTTTTTTTATTTTTATTTTTAGTTTTTTTTTATCCAATTGCATTAACCTCCAAGGCCATGTTTTTAGGCCCTGACTCAAAGATGTGGATATAAGGTGCCAATCCTAATGACCAATGACTAGCGACCCAAATAATGGAGATGGATAATCGTGAGAGATCAAGGGTGGTAATTATGGATTACCTTGGGCATGCTATATTAGTTAGTGCCTCCCTAGTAGTGCCTTTTTTAAACCCTAAGGCCTCAAAGGAGGTCCTATTGGGCTAGAGTCAAAGGCTAACCTCCCAAGTGAAATTTGAGAACAAGGATACAATCGAGATTGATCAATTATCTAGTTTGCTCTGTGATCCATATCAATAATGCCCATAACATTAAACAAAAACACTTGATTGCTAGAATGGTTCAAGAAGAAATGTCAGATGGGAGAGAGATCTGTTGGAGGATGTAGTAGGGAAGCTATTAAAACAAATTCTCCTTATCCTTGATAAAATCTTGTGAACTTATGTTATTTGGTAGATTATTTTCATCAAACAATTATCAAGAGCATAAATCATGAAGATCATAAAACCCCTCCGAAGGGAAAACCCATAAAGATTCTCCTCTTCTTATAGAATCAATTCAAATGAGAGATCCAAGACCCTAAGACCAAAGTCAAAACCTCCTCCAAGCACCAAGTTAGCCCTTCAAGAATTTCTTCCAAGCAAGTTAAAGTTTGACCAAGTCAACAAAGGTCAAACCTCTTCAAATCTGCTTCACTTCAGAATTTCGGCCTTCTACTTTAGATGTGGAACTTCGGTCCCTTGGCACAGTAGAAA
Source organism: Pinus taeda (assembly GCA_000404065.3). NCBI lineage: Eukaryota > Viridiplantae > Streptophyta > Pinopsida > Pinales > Pinaceae > Pinus > Pinus taeda. The sequence continues at coordinate 32,117 of APFE030163042.1, forward strand.
TCCTTCTTTCTGGCATGTGTCAATCTTCCAAGAATTCCTTCCTCAAGCAAGTCATTGTGTCCAAAGTCAACGAGAGTCAAACTAGGTCAAAATAGAGTTTTGACCCTCATGCAACTTGGATCAGCGATTCTCAACCTCTTGTAATTCGGACTTGCAATTTTCGGCCTCCTAGTAATTGTAGAAACACTAGCCTTCACATTTGTGGACAAAAAATAGGTCTTCTTGCTTCGCTTGGTCTTCTAGCCCTTTTGCTCTTCTTTTCTTCCTTTTCTTGCTTGATATCAAACCCTTCTCCTTGCAGATTGAATTGTGCTAAGGAGGACGAAATTGCTCTTATATATACCAATCTGTGGAGGTCGAATAGCCTCTTCTAGGCCGACTTGTCACTGTTATGGCCGACTTGTGCTTGGAGGCTTATTTGACTTTCTAAACTCATAATTAATATCTTTTACATGTTACAACTTGCCCAATAAGGTTTTATACAAATGACAGGGACTCTCGTTACTCAAGAAAAATATTCTTTTGACTTAACAAACCCTAGAAGCATGAAGAACATGCTTGACCTTGTTGACCAACAAAATGAAGCATGAAACCCATGCTTAAAAATAATATTTTTCTTTCTTCTTTTTCTTGTAACATAAGATATACATAATGACATGAGTACAATGACAATTATGAAGACCAAAACTAGTTACATTTTCCAACACTCCCTCTTAACTATGGAGGTATTCATAATTTGTACAGCCGGTACAAGGATATTCTCAAACTGAAGAGTTCTCATAACAAGAGTCGGATTGGTAAGCCAACTTTAAGCATCAACATCATGGCCAACATTGTCAACATAGTAAGGCCTTAACTTGACAAACTCTTCTCATATCAAAGGATAATGCTGGGAGGTTTTACGTGAGATACCACACTACCTCTTTAAGGTACATACTCCATCTGGATGTTCATTAGGTATGTCCTTTTAGGACTATTCTTATCTTGGATTCCCAATCCTCAAAGAATATTGGTCCTCTTCAACCACTCTTGTCTTGGATACCTGTCCAATCCTCAAAGAGTGTCAGTGAACAAGAATACTTCCTATCTTGGATTCTTTATTCTCAAGGAGTATTAATCTTAGATGCTTGTCCAATCCTCCATTCTCCATTCTCCCTCCAAGGCCTTCACCAAATGTATGGCTGTTAGTCCTGGCCTAGTGCATGACACATGAAGAAGAGAATATGAATGTGATGTCCATCATCACTCCCTCTCAACCAGAGAGGAGATCCTCATTCCTTCTTGATTGAGTAATTGATCCTTGCTCCTTTTTCAAGTATACAAGGAGACTTCTTTACTCCCTCTAAAGCATAGAGGAAATTCTTTACTTCCTTCCATTTGGGAAGTCAAGGGCTCTTTAGCTTGTCTTCATAGATACATCAGCTATTAGTTGTTTATTGTTGGGCGTGGAATCCCCCCCAAGGCATGTTTTGGGGCTTAAAGCCCAAGTTTTGACTAAGTCCATTGTCAAGACTTCGCGAATTGTGGGTGCGGAGCGCGAAGTCATAATAGAGTCATAGGGTTGTCCGCCCTTGTTTTTGTAATGTGATGTCAGTTTGAAAGATCTACCCATGGTCTACGGACCATGGGATTGTATAAATAGAGCGAGGCTCTAAGTGTAGAAAAAATCTAATCTAATGGAATAATCGGATGGATTGATGATGACGGGATAAAAGCATTGAGTCGAAGTGCAGAGTCGTGTCTTTGGATCGTAGAGTAGGAGAAGGCTCTGTCGTTGAGTGCGCAGAGGCCTAGTAGTCCGCAGCTAAGTGTGCGGACCCCTGCCGCTGAGTGCGCAGGGCAGGTCGAGTCTGTAACCATTGGAAGAATTAATAAAAGAGAAGTTTTACCATATTTCTGTGTATCTTTCCTAGTTTATGTATTATTGGTTATGAATTGCAAGTTTACTGTTTATTTACTGCGCGAATTCATATGAATGTGTTGAATAAGTAAATATAATATAAGGCATCTGTGTACGCGAAGATAACTAACTGTTATAAGAAGATAAGTAAGATCTCGAGTGTGACTTAGGGAAATAGTGCAGATCATTGCTCCAGCAGTGCGGAAGCCCCACAACCCCTGGTTAGGGCTGCGCGAAGGCAAATATATCAAGGCCTCGCAAGTCAGAGAAGTGCGCAAAGTAGCCTGCGTGAAGGGGTTCACAATTGGACTAAATCAACCCCTTAGACATCTCAAGGGTGTGGAAACTTGGTTTCAACACCCCCTCATACTACTTTGGGTGAGACTTTAGTCCGCGCTCCACGGATTATTGCCAAAAGGGCTAGTAGTACAGGGATTTGTTTGGCTAATTAATTCCGAACCTGGGTCAGGCCCCAACAAGCCAACAAATGGTTCCGTTGCCGGGACCAGGATCTGCATAGAGATGTCTGATGTTGTATCATTGGAATCTAACCAAGAAAGAAATTGAAGGTTGGTTGGATGGAAGAATTCACAAGTTTGCGGCGTAGGAGAACAGGAATCCGCGACTATCAAAAGAAGAGTGGTTAGACTGCTACTTTTACACAGAGATCCACGAAATTTTCTTCGCATCTTTCCCTACTGAGTTGTACGAGTGGATCACGAAGCTAGCAGATAGCCAAGGAAGGTGCAAGCTTGACAGTCCTATTGTGTGGACCCCAGAGTTGGTGCGCAGATTGGAAGCATCAGAGGATAAGATCGTGCACGCTGTTGATCACTGGCTCGATCGAATGATAGGAGGATTCATCACTGAGTTTGCGGTAGATACTTCAGTCAGCTATAGCAAGGTAGAGCGACGCTTCCTCAAAGGACCGCGAGGTAAGTACGTTAAGTCTTTGAACACTTGGATTAAAATGCTACTGTGTGAAAAGTGGTTTATGCGAATACATTGATGTTCGGGGCTACACGAAGTGGGAGAATTTACATAAACGAAGGTAGTGCAGAACTAGAAACTAGCCCCTTGATTTCACCTCCATGAGGGAACGAGGAAGAGCTCACGAAGGTCTCACCAAGAAGTGCAATCAATTTGATAAGGCTGAGGATTCCGCGCATACCACCCCCACCCACTCCACCACCAGCTTCACTGCCTTCACCCCCATTCTCGCCCATATCACCTCTGCCACCACCGCGAGTCAATATGGCAAGCGTGATAAAGTTGCCGGTGTTAAAAGGAGTAGGAAATGAAGATCCTGGCTAGTTTTGGTTTGTGATAAAAGATATATGGGAAGCGCAGGGAGTTACGGATGACAATATAAAGAAAGCGATGTAGGTCAGCGCTCTACAGGATCGCGCACTGAACTGGTATATTAAGCATTCTAATGAAAATCCGAATGTGGGGATCACAGACATCCAAACTGTGCTGAATAGAGAATTTAGCAGGCCGAAGTCAGAGGCGCAATCGATCATCGGATTTAAGGAGATCATGATGCTACCAGGCGTGCCTCCTTGGGAGTTGGATCAGAGACTGAAGTGCACGATTCGCGAAGCTAACATGACTTTGACAGATGGACAACACCGCAAATGGTTTGTAGCATCGCTAACGCCGCATTTAAGGAATGCGCTGTCACAACAGAGGCTAACAACTTAGGCCAAGGCCTTGGAGATCGCGATGAGGCTGCATGAAACCCCGATACAGGATTCTAACTTGGGCGTTCAGCAGATCCACGCGCAGTTGAAAATCTTGTGCCTTGAGATGCAGAGTCTGAAACAGGACAAGATAGCTCGCTTAGAAGTGCGTGACAAGGTATGGTGTGTTAAATGTAAGGGTCAAGGTCATGACAAGGACCACTGCCTAGTGTTCGTGAATTACCTCGTGGGAGGACGACCGATGCCGTTAAGACCAAAGGCACAAGCAGGACCTAGCGCGGCGCCTGCTTTGTGGTGCACGACTTGTCAAATAAGAGGAAAACATGCTATGGACAACTGCCATTTGTTGCAGAAGTACACGCAAAATTCGCAACTGTTGTTTTGTAATTTCTGTAGGTCAGTAGGACACGATGAGCGCACCTGTAGAAGTTATGAGCTGATGATGGATAGGATTCCCATCTATAGATTTCAGGCCGAAACGCGGCCCTTTGACCAGAACGTAGGAGTGGCGCGAACCAGATTTTAGGGGCGCGAATGACGCTGAGGTGGAGGAGGACCTGGAAGAGGTCGTGGACAACTAATATGTTACAATCGCGGGTGGCCAAGACATTATGCCCGTGATTGTACGAATCCAACGCATCCATCATGTCTGTATTGTACCTTGTTTGATCATGAGACGGAGGATTGTCCCACATTGATAGCGAGGCTGTGCGACGGAGGAGTGCTCCAACCTCCCCCGACTCAGAACCTGCAAATGATGAGGTCTTAGTTGCGCGAGGAAGACCCTAATGTGAACATTGTGCTCCGAAGTGGAATTACGATTGGGGATGATAAAGGCAAGCAGCCTCAAGATAGTACTTGGGTTCGCAAGGCTCCGACGAAAGAACCAGAGTTTGATTTGGAGGGCGCTAATGAAACATTTATGGAAGCTAGGAAGAGCTTCGTTGATGTCTCCACTTCAGGAAGCAAAGACAGACCGGAGCCGGAAATGGACCCATCAATGCTCATGATGTTCCTAGAAACTTGCATGAAGCTGCTGTGCGACAATAAGGCTGTAAAGAGATTACAGGAACTCATTAATAGATGCGCTAGGACCGCGCTAGGAGAACCACGCATAGTCCGGAAGATTGGAAAGCATGCGACGAGGACAAGAAGAGAAATGACATTGCCCGTGCAAATTGGAGAATATGAGATGGACCAAGTGATTCTAGACCTAGGATTGGCCGTGAACATTCTACCAAAGCAGACATGGGAGCGCATGGGGAGGCTTATGCTGCAATGGTCCCCTATCCAACCGCGAATGGCGAATCGGCAAAAGATAATACCTATGGGGAGATTGCAGGGAATCACCGTAGATATCGAAGGAGCAAGTGCGCTAGCAGAATTTGAAGTGATAGAGATTGTTGATGACAACAATCCCTACCCTGTGCTATTAGGAATCGATTGGGCCACTGACATGAATGGGGTGATAAATCTGAGGAAGCACAAGATGATTTTTGAGAAAGTCTCTGCGCGTAGTTGTACCTTTGGACTCTGCAGAAGGATCATGCTACACGGAGCCAATGCGTGACTATAAAAGCGAGACAATTTAGACTGCATTTACAAGATAACCGCGCGAGAGCAAGACTGGGTAAATCCCACCGCGGATGGACGAATCTCATGGGAGCGCGAAAACTCCTGTACGTCGGATTTAGATGAAGAGATAGAGCGATGGCAGAACCGGTTACACGAGGTAACCATGTTGAACTGTAACATGATGACAAGATCGTTGTGCTGCGTATCAACAAAAATAAGAGATCTGCGTACATATGATAAATTAAGCGAGGTAGATGCTTTTCTGAACAGATTCGAAAGAGAAGTGCGAGAACAACAACGTTTCGAGGCTTTGAAATGGGTACTGCGCGTTACAATTGCGAGGTGGTGGGGCACGCACTAAGGAAGCTTTGAGGATTGGCGCGAATGCAGGAGAATGATGCACATGCGGTTTGGGAAGCCTCAGATGCAATTAACCGACAAGATTGTCGGTCGGAACGCTTCGCGTGCGCACCTGTCTAGATGGATACAGGCATATCTTAAAAAACCTGTGCGGATGCACACGGACTTCGCGTTAGGAGACATAGTCAATAAGCATGTGTGGACAAGGCAATTGCGCGAACGACCCCTCTGGTTGGAACAACAGAGTAGGAAAAAAACGAGTGTGCATAAGGTTATCCACGCAGCAGCCTTTAACGAAGTGTGCGAAGCGCTGGACAAGGTATATGATGCATAGCGGACTGATTGGGACATGCGTGTACTAGTGGTTCTGTGGGCTTATAGGACAACGTGCAAGAAACTAACGGAGCAGACGCCTCCAACGCTAGAGTATGGAGCGAACGCTGTAATCCCCATAGAGTATAAAATGCCTAGTCCGCGCATAGCAACACCGATAGGTATGACGACTCGCGGAGTCTTGGAAGAAGGGATCGCGTAGCTGAACGAAGTAGAATGCTTGGGACCTGAGGAAGAAATCAGATAGGGTAATCTTAGGCTCCAAGAACTTATGAAAGAAATGGCGCGATTAAGGGAAAAAAGCGCTCTGGTGGAAGCGGAAGTTAAGAAGCGGGAGGATGAAATAAAGAAGGATTTTCTCGATAAGAAAACCAGGGTGATAAAATAGGGTGCGCACGATTACGTTGACAAATTTGGGGACTACTGTCGAGAGTTGATCAGCCTGATGTCTTGGATTGGACCGCATATTAATAAAGGATCACCCATGTTGGCGCACTGCAGATGATAAAGTGCGCGATGCAGCCAATAACAATCGAAGGTGGATGTTTTCCTGGAAAAATGATGGATGACCGGTTGAAACCCTATACAGGTGGTGCGACCACCGGACTAGCTGTGGGAAGTACAGTCTTAGCGCTCCAGGCAGTTGAAAGGAGGCATGAGACTATAAACTATTCTGCCCAGGAGTTGCGCGATGTCGAGGTTGCGCACAAGAGAAAAGTGTCACAAGGTCTGCGACCGCGCAAGGGGGGCTGCGCAGCAATTTGAGCAGAGTTGGAGGGTCTCCGCGTGAAGATATCCGCACCGACAGAGTGACTCGAGGGCGAGTCACGATGTTTTTGTTGGGGGCCTGTTGGGCGTGGAATCGCCCCCAAGGCATGTTTTGACTAAGTCCATTGTAAAGACTTCGCGAATTGTGGGCGCGGAGCGCGAAGTCGTAATAGAGTCATAGGGTTGTCCGCCCTTGTTTTTGTAATGTAATGTCGGTTTGAAAGATCTACCCATGGTCCGCGGACCATGGGACTATATAAATAGAGCGAGGCTCTAAGTATAGAAAAAAATCTAATCTAATGGAATAATTGGATGGATTGATGATGAAGGGATAAAAGCATTGAGTCGAAGTGCATATTCGTGTCTTTGGGTCGTAGAGTAGGAGAAGGCTCTGCAGCTGAGTGCGCAAAGGCCTAGTAGTCCGCAACTGCGTGCGCGGACCCTTGCAGCTGAGTGTGCAGGATAGGTCGACTCTGTAACCGTTGGAAGAATTAATAAAAGAGAAGTTTTCCCATATTTCTGTGTATCTTTTCCTGGTTTATGTATTATTGGGTATGAATTGCAAGTTTACTGTTTATTTACTGCGTGAATTCATCTGAATGTGTTGAATAAGTAAATATAATATAAGGCATCTGTGTACGCGAAGATAACTAACTGTTATAAGAAGATAAGTAAGATCTTGGGTGTGACTTAGGGAAATAGTGTAGATCGCTGCTCCAGCAACGTGAAAGCCCCACAACCCCTGGTTAGGGGTGCGCGAAGGCGAATATATCAAGGCCTCGTAGGTCAAGGAAGTGCGTGAAGTAACCTACGCGAAGGGATTCACAATTGGACCAAATCAACCCCTCAGACATCTCAAGGGTGTGGAAACCTGGTTCCAGCAACCCCCCATACTACTTCGGGTGAGACCTCAGTCTGCGCTCCGCGGACTGTTACCGAAAGGGCCAGTAGTACATGGATTTGTTTGGCTAATTAACTCTGAACCTGGGTCAGGCCCCAACAAGCCAACATTCATGGAGATCATTAAGTAGTGGCTGCATGGCTCCTCCTTTCTTCATCATGTTGAGCTTCTAGATTCCTGGATATTATCGAGCCATCATCTTCCTTTAATCTTGTGACAGGGTTTAGGCCATCAACCTTACATATCACTTTCCTCTAGTCATCATTAATGAAGGCATTATATTGAGCCTACCATAGCTTCTTCTAAACACGAAAGTGATCAGGTTATCTAGTAGTACTGCTACCTTTCAGTTCCTATTGACTACATAAACCTTAAAGGGTTGCCAAAACCATTCACTCAATTCATATGTTCTTTGAATTGAGTTCAACACTAACTGTTGCCTCAACTACCATTATGCATTTCTACAATATCCTTCCAGGTCGAAAAACAATATGTTAACCAGATAACCAATACCAAAATATCAATATCAGACTTACCTTATCATGATGGCCCTTTCATCAAAGTATTTTCTTACGTGAATCCTTTGAGATCAACATTCTTCAACATGATCCATCTTCATATTGTACAAGAGTTTGTACAAGAGTCCTTCTCCATGCATTTACTCTTAATCAAGGTGCCCATGGATCAAATTTGATTGCTACAATATCTTCCTAGGAGTTATCGTTATTAGCTTCCTTTCTTTCTTCCAGAGACCATCCTTGATGTTGATCAATGTTGTTATGTTTAAGCCATGCTATCTTGTGGTAGAGTCTTGATTTTTTAGCCATTTTGAAGCATACCAAACTTCTTTCAAGCATCTAGTAACCACATGGAAGACTTACTGAGCGTACTTTTATAACCAACTCTTTCTGTAAGATTCTTAGAGAAATGAACCCTGCCCTAGAGAAGAGTTACTTAAAATATGCATACCTTTGCTTCCATACAACCATCTAGCCATCCTTTCTTGAACGAGTTTGCTTCTTATATCTGTCGAAGATAGGTTTCTTTTCCCAAGAGGAGAAAGACTTTCATTAAAGGAATTTAATCAAACTAATAAAACACACATAAACAGATACATAGAAATCAGACATGGCGGAAAAGGCCTCAGCGTCACTGTATTCCTCTCATGATGCAATTCCATTTACAAATAATGATAATAGTACAAATAAATACATGAGAAAGTTTGTTTCAAGATAGTATGTCTATCTTGGACACTATGGTTGAGAAAATATCTCAGCAGCACACTAATTTAGGAGCCTAACTAGTTGGAGAGAATCTCTCAACCAAGCCTAAATTGACTCTTACCCATGAGGAACAAACTCAATCTAGAAAGGTAGGATTAAATCGAACTTTCTTGATTTTAATTAATTTAATTGTTTTGGACTTATAATTGTTGTCATCTCATGAGAGTGAGGCTAACATTCCCCCCTCAATGATAAGTCCAAAATAAGAACTAGGAACCATCTTCCAAGTTCTCATGCTGAAACTGTTGATTGTCAAAAACACTCCCTGAAAAACTGTCAAAGCTGGATGCTGAAAAAACGAAATTTGAAGAGAACATCAGTCAGCTGCATCTCTGATTCATCTCTGAATGTCGCTTGACAACTCCATCATGTGCCAAGCTGCAAAAGGATCTAACTGTCCTTTGCTTGAAATCAACATCCTGTGTCCACTGAAAAAATTTGATCAACACCCATTGGCGAATCTGCTGATGATGATCGCCCACCGGTTGGTGACGTTGAAAAACAACTCACTGTTGCTTTTGCTGTGTTTGAAAACTGCTCACTGCTGACTTTGCTATCGATCGCCAACTTGCGAATTTGTTGATGCTCACTCGCTGATGAAAATTCCCACTGGCTGCTTTGCTGATGTTGTCGAGACTTTCAGTCTGAGAACCACTGTCAATTTCATTGACATTTTCCCCCCTTTGTCAGCTGAAAGGAGAGACAATCTTCTTCAAATTATTTCTGAACTCCCCCCCTTCAGGTGTAGGACTGTTTCATTGGTGTACTCCCCCGTTCAACTGCACGAGAGTACGATTTTCATTTTTACTGTTGGCTGTAATATGTGTGAGTGAATTCGATTGTAAAACTTATACAATCTTCTGACCGTGGATGAACATTCCCAGGGATCAATCATGAATAATTGATCTTCAATCTGGTTGATTATTGTTGTTTGTTGCATTGTGCTAATGAATGATTTGACTTGCCACAATGGTGACAAGGATGGAGATCAAAACACTAATCTTCCAAATGACTGGTTCTTTGACAATGAAGGTCTTTTGGTTTGACTGCAACTTAAGTTTGTGTGTATTTCTGTTTGTCTGCAACTTCAGTTTGTGTGTATTTTTGTTTGTCTTCAACTTTCTCAGAATTAGCCGATGTGATTTGTGCAAGAAACCCTGCACTGACAAACTTAATGGGCCTTGAATAATCTGGGATATGCAAGTTGGCGTCATCTTTGACATATCCTAAGCCTCGTCGATTTCTGTTACTTTGGATTTCTTCCCATGGCTTGATGATTAATTTGGAAGAAAGTTGAAGGGGATTAGGGACCACTTCGACACTTGAAGTTGGTTTGATCAGTGGCTTGGAATCATCAGCTGTATTTGTATTGTTCAAAGACTTGGAAACATCACTCTGCCCTAGCAACTCAGTTCTTTGTAGTTGCGACTCCAGTTGAAGGAACACAATCATTTCATGTGGATGTTGAAGATGCACTTGAATATCAACAAGAGTTGTTTTGCTGATGTTCACTATGTTGCCTGTTAGCCTCCTGCTGCAGCAGGTTAATCATCTTTCCTGATCGACATTTTTACATGCCAAATATGTCGTAATATGCATACTGCAATGCTCCATATTTGCTAAAAAAGGCCAAGGAAGGATGCCATGAGAGTGTGCTAACCTAAGTGCCACTGCTGTATTCCAATTTTGATGAGTTATTCCATTTTTGAAGAATTTTCAGTTAAAAGGAGGTCCAAACAGCTTAATCTTGGTCTCCCTAGGCTTCAATTTCCTGTTGTAGAATATAGAGAATCATTATCTGTCCAAGACTCCAAACAACTTAATCTTGGCATATTCTTAGATAGGTAGAGAAGCAAGGGTGCTCAACAGCCTAATCTGAGCCCCTGGATGAAATAAGGGTAGATGTAGATAAGAGGACAAAGAGAAAAAGTTGAAAAGCTGTGTTTGCTAGTTCAGGTGCACCCAAACCAAAAGAAGAAAAAATGCTAGGTAAGTAGGCTGGGTAAGTAGCTTTGTGGTTGCAGAAATCAAAGCTATGTGATCATTTCAGTGTTTCAAAGTGTCATATCTATTTAGATCACAAGTGGAGGCAGTTTTTCCATTTAAAGGACTTCAAGCGAGGCATGTCTAACTCCCCCCTTCTTTCTCTTCCCCAAATCACTCACTAACTTCCCCCTAAAGAGGTCAAGAATCTGCTTGATACCTCTCAGATTCATCATTCTTCATATTAGTAGCCTTGGTAAAGATCTGCTTTACTCAAGGAAAGTCCATACTTCCCCCACAACTCTTACTTCTCCTTGATAGCCTAAGATTTACATACTTAGCGCTTTTTCTCATCATTGTCATGTTGACTGCTAACTCTACTATGTAACTCCCTATCTATCTCCCCTTCCCTCTACTAAAACTATGTTAATAACTCTCCTATATACTTATTCCCTTCCCCTAGTTGAAATATAACCATAAATACACTTGAGAATTGCTAAGTTTATCTGAAACTCAGCAAGAACCCTCATTTCCCCCCTCAAACCATCTTTTCATGCATTTTGGACCCCTTCCCATGCCTTGAAAATCCCTTCAAACATAAAAAATTCTGCTTCCGATCATAAAAGCCCGCATCACTTACCTTGGGCCATGCTCCGATTGCAAAATGGTTCTATTGGGCCCCCTTCGATGCGATATCACAGTCGGGAGGGGAGTTGTGTATCAAAACAACGCATAAGTGTGCCCCCGATTAGTTTGGCTGACAGCGATTTCGCCGATCGGCGTATCGCTATGACAAAACAAACATACATGTGCGCTGCCGATATGGTTCATCGCCGATGGTCTGTTGCCGATCGCATATCGGCGATCGACGTTTCATGTGAATCCACGCCATATATATATATAGGCCCCGTCCCTTATCCTTCTGCCGCCTTCTCTGTTTTGCCATCCGTCTGATTGCCCGCGCCTTAGATCTACGGTGGGCGGGTCTGTTCCCTTCCGAACCTGTCGATGATTAGCGTCCGGGGATGGGCGTTTTTCCCGTGCCACGTCACCTAGCCACGTCACCCACCGTACTGGGTCCCACCGCTGACGTCATGCTGACGTCAACCGCCGAAAGAAAAGCGCGCAAAGGCGAAATCGCTACTTAGGAAGCCTGGAATGAAAATCTGAGGCAGTTTTCGATGCGCGATTAGCGCTTAGCGCTAATCGCCCATCGCTAAGAAAAAATGGCCAAAATGGAAAGCCTCAGTCCAGCGCAGGTTTGCAGCAGTTATTTTTGCCCGAAAGAAGCAGAAAAGAGCGAATTGACCAGTTAAAGAGTATAAGAGGAGATGAAGCCAAATTTCATGTCAAAGAGTATCAGTGTTGCGGCAAAGTGTATCAGTCATTAGTGCCAGTGGAAGTCTTTATTTTCAGAGCAGATGGCATTAAAAGAGATCGCTCAAAGTCAAGAAGCGGTTAAAGAACCATTTAAGGCTCACCAAGACAGTTTAATGCAGTAAAAGCCATATGAGGGCAGCGCTGCAAGTCCCAAGGCACAGTTATTACAGAGCCGGCCAGCGCATTGCTCAAAAGAGCATATTAACTCAGTTTTGATGCCTGCTGCCCTAGCGCAGCTGTTAGATAGATATTTTGCTGCATTTATGTTCAGTAGAAAGTACTTAAATCAGAGTTATTGCCATAGATCTTCCCTGAGATCTGTTTTGTAGATATTTTGCCTATAAATACAACCCTGAACAATGTAATAGGGTGGTTGGAGGGTTGGTTAATGCACTCCAAGAGAGACTCGCTCTGTATCTGATATGTTTTACTTAATCAAAGATTGCAGAAAGCTTGGAGAGTGGACTATTTGATGTATTGTTGATGTCTCTGAAGAGTGAATGAGGGAAATCTTGTGCTGCTTTTTGAATCAATAAGTGTTCCTTAACTCTGTTATTTCAATTTCACATATGCTCAAGTCACAGAACAAAAGTTTGGTTTAGAATTTGCTTACCTGCACTCTATGCTCAGTTTCTGTGGCTTCTTAATGTTTTCCTCTTGATTTAGGCATAAATATGGATTCCTTATGGCTCATATTTTCTCTATTTCACATCTGAATGACTGTTATCTGGGAATTCTTAGCTGCTCCTAGGTAGGGC
>APFE030163046.1:0-12586 GCA_000404065.3 Pinus taeda
ATGAAACTCGCGCCTTTTGACCTTTACAGGGGTACGCACCCAAGCTTTAGCTTACAGAGCGTACAAGTACGCAGGTATAGTGTATTTGGAGTGCGTACACGCAAGAAAGGTAGAGAGAACCTGCGTACCCAGAGATAAACATGTTTTCAAGTGACTTTCTCTCTCTTTGAAGTTTTGACATGAAGAGCAGAGGTATGGGGCTTGACAAAGAGGACAATGTGGCTATTGATGAGGCCATATAGACTGCAGATAGTCAAGGTGACAAATTTCAGTGTAACACCTGCAAGATGGTGGGGAAACCACAAGGATAATATTGTTGATTAGAAGCAATATCGTAGAGTAATGAGATTGATATTTGGCTCCACAAAAACATGGCTTAGTGAAAAGTATACAAGGATGACTCACGCGAACATCTCGCTTGATGGACTAAGGCTTGGGGTGAGGTACCTCAACTGGAGTGGGTACATATCTTTATTCATACCTTAGATGTTATACCAATGAACTGGTATTTGGAGATGGAGCTACGACATGGGACTGTTGATTGGGATGAAATGAAGGAGAGTTTCCTGCTAACATTCAGCTTTAAAGATGGATTCAAATGGATTGATGGGGTACTTCAAAATATTAAGTCAGCGATCTTTTGAACACCAATAGAACCCATAACATGGATGGAGCCTAACTGGAGCGTGCAAATACAACATGCTTTGGAATTCTACAATGTTACTATGCAAGAAGGCGATGAGGATTCGCAAAATATCAATATCCCTGACTCAAAGGGACTACACGAAGTTGTAAGACCTGATGTAGAGATCCTTAATATATGACAATGGGTAGAGGCAAAACAAGTAAATCTTGGCTCAGAAGAAGAACCAAATTTTGCATATTAGTGACTATGAAGACATGGTAGGCAAGGTTGCTAAATTATTGCACAAATATCAAGATATATTTATGACAAACTTCTCTGAATTGAAGGGTATAGTAGGCGATTTGGGTATGATGAAGATCAATTTAAAGTTATATACGAAGTGAGCTAAGGAGCATCCATATCGACTAAACCCCAAGTACAAGTAAAAGGTAAGAGAAGAGTTGGATAAGATGCTTGCAGGAGATATAATTGAGCCAATAGAAGAGTCAGAATGGGTTAGTCCAATGGTGGTCTAGGAAAAGAAAAGAAAGGGTGATATAAGGACCTGCGTAGATCTGAAGAAGTCAAATGATGCATGTTTGCATGATGAAGTTCTAGAAAACATTGATGGATAGGAGGCTTATTCATTCAAAGATGGATTTTTGGGATATCACCAAATTAATATTGTGCCGGAGGATAGATGCAAGACTACCTTCACTACAAAGTGGGGTTCATTCCAATGTACAGTTATACCTTTTAGCCTAACAAATTCTCCTCCATTTTCAAGGTGATAGTCTCAGCATTCTAGGAATTTATTCACAAGTTTCTGGAGGTGTACTTTGACGATTGGATAGTATTTAGTCTAGTAGTAGAGAAGTTTCATCTGAGCTTATCTCGCTCTTGTGATACATGGACATGCCTCTGTGAAAGATGGCCTCCCAAATTCTCGCAGACCCCCTAAGGAATATCCAACATCCATTATGTATCTGACTTCCATCTCTACCATTCCTGATCATCGACCTCTTTGATCCATTAGTCCACCACCCGAGTCACTACGATCAAGTGTAAAACGGGCATCAAGTTTGAGAGAAATGGATATTGTGCAATACAAGGGAACTGTTGTGAGGATTCCCTCCAAAAAAGGCATTACTTCCCATTCTTGACTTCCCAAAAGAAATGGTCATGGATCATATCACTGTTTTGATTGGCATGATTCCAAATTACCGTCCCTATACTTGGAAGAGGTTCACAGATGAGGGCTTATTGGGATTTCCTTTATCTGTATTTTTGTTTGCAGATTGTTTTTCCAAATCTCATCTCCCCCTTGAATCCATCTCCACCATAGTTTCTCCCCCAGAGTGGCGTTGAGGATTGTAGGATCCCTCATACTCAAGCCTCCCAGAGCCTTCGGGAGGAATAGCTTATGCCATGCAAAAAGTAGTCATTTCTGGTCCGTGGATGCTCTAATCCAAAGGAATCGTCTGAATATTGGTTTTAAATCTAAGCATATACATTTGGGGGAAACGAGGGTGGACAGTTGATACATCAGCATTGGTTACAGTACAAATTTCAAAATAGTTGATCTTCTGGCCATGTTGAGGACATGGAAGGTCCAGTTCGATAACTTCTTGGATAGCTTGGAGGAGAGGTCTTTCCAGGGAGAAATGTAAAGGGGATTAAATATAAGAGGCACCCTAGATATTTAGAGGGAATAGATCCAATGGTGAAGCCCAACACTCTAGCCAAACAAGATTGAATTGGCTTGTGAGTAAGGAATAAATAAATATGCAATTTGTTCTTGTTTACGATCATACCATAAGCATCTTCAAATTCCACCATAATGTTGTTCAACTGGGCATCTTCCAAAATAGTAGCCTTACCAAATAAAATATTATTGTTCACAAATTATTGGTGTGTCATATGAACATGAGCTCTGTGCATGTGGATGTCATCAAACAAGTTTGATTTCTTAGCGGCCTTTATCATTCTTCCAAGGCCCTTTGCTGCAATAATAAAGAGGAATGGGGATATGGGGTCCCCTTGTTGGATTTCTCTAGAAGGTATGAAGGTTGTCGAAGGGGATACATTGATTAGGATTGAGAAAAAAGGGGTGGAGATGAGGGATCTGATCAAATCGACCCATTCATCAGCAAATCCAAAAGTCCGGAGAATTGCTAACAGATAATCTCAATTTAGGCAGTCATAATATTTTGATAGAGCTAGTTTTAGCAACTTAAATCTTGTTTTATGAAATTGTATGGAGTGGATGGTCTTATGGGTCAAGACAATGCCATCGAGAGTTTAGCGTCCTTCTATTTAGTCAATTTAGTTTCCTAAACTGTTTTGGATAAATTATCAACCGAGGCTTGTAAGCTGATAAAGTGTAGTGCACTGTCTGTGCTAGTTAACCCTTCGTACTTCATTCTTTTGTATTTTTATACTGTTTTGTTTTAGGGGATTCTTTGATTCCTAATGATGTATAGCTGGAATTATGAGAAACTAAGTCTAAATTTCCTAAAGGTGAACTAATCAAAATCTAAGTTAAAGGAAGGAAAAGCAGAGCATCTATCCAATCTTGACATTTAATCCTAAATAAAAAAATTAAAAGGTGAAATTGTAAGGAAAATTGAAATCATTACAGAGAATGAAGCTAACCGAAGTACTTCCAGGTACCCAAACAAGCACCTTCCTGTACTATGTGGTCCAAATAACTAAGTAAAACATGCAGAAAATAACTGATTGGTTTCAATCCTTGTGTAAAATGAATGTTTAACCACTTAGTTTAGGATGGACATCAACTTGAAATGGTGGTTAAAAACATTTATTCACACAGTGCATTGGAAATATGCACTAGGAAATAAATAACAGTGGATACAAACAATAAGTACACTAATCAACAATGCATCCTTATTACTTTTCAACCTTACCTTGTTTAAAAACAAAGTTCTTTCCTTTATGAAATAGATTGAAGAAACAAGACTACACCATCGAATTCTAACATTATGCTATGATCAAAACTAAAAGAAAACAAACTACAGGGAATCAACCTAAACTACAAATACTGCTAAAAGTAAATAATGAAATTGAAACTAAACAGTAAACAAATAAAAAGAAAAACCTCCTTCAGTGCGGGGGCCCTCTGCCACTGACTAAGTTTAGCTGCTAATTAGCTTAAGATATTCTTTCAAATGATCACTTGGTCAAACAAGGCTTCATATTATTAACAGGAAAACAAGTTCCAAAATTACAGAGCTCTAATCTAAGCTTAACACATCCAAAAATTCGAACCTTTTTCTTAGTTCTGTACAAATGATATTTAAAGAAATATTCCTAACTGTCTTTTGAGAGAATTAGCTAAAGGTGGTCTACACGTTTACAACAGTTCTGTGTAAGTGGTTGATCAGTTACAGGTGTCTTTAAGTCAGCAAGATGGTTGCATGAAACCATTATCACCAATGGCTGGTTCGAGTTATTACTGCAACAAAACTGTGAGGTTTTATTAACTGACCATGAAGAGTGGACAAAGAGTCCTATTTCTCTTGGGTTTCTCCGTTTGACTCCTCCTTTGATTGTGGTCTTGAGATGGCGTTTTTGTCAATCTGGACTGGTTGACTAGGATAGGATCCATGTCCAGATGATTCCAAAGATGCCCATGTGGCCAGTTTCTTCGTTTGACACCTGTAACCTGTTCAACCTGGAAGTAGCTATAGAACACATGGTTAGCTACAGAATAGGATGTGATCCATAGCTAATTTTCGAAAACTTATTTCAAATAGAAAAAACATAAAAGTATAACATGTCAATCATTTAATTTCTTCCTTGAGACAAAATCTATCATTTATCAGTGATGGGGATCTGTATTTTATGGAAAATAAGAGAAATAAGTGGGAAAAGTTGTCAAAGAGAGAGTAATTCTGAGGTCCAACATACCCCCACTGCAAAATCATTGCATGTCCCCATGCAATTTTGCCAAAACTATGAACTCTTCTTTCATATTGCATCTTCTCAGATACCTCTACGAGTACATCTAACCTTCTTCTCTTGCTCCTCTTTGAAGTGACTGCCATCATGGGTTTCTTTATGAGAAATATGTATTTAAGGTTGATGACTATTTTGTTCAAATTTCTATTCTTCCTCTTCAACTTCCTATTCTTCTTGTACCATAGCCCTAGGTGCAGTACTATATTATCATGATTGGCTTTATCTAATTTACTTTGTTCCTTCAGGGTTTCATTTTATTTCTTGATATACTTGTTCAATATCTCTAACTCATAGATTTCCTATTTGAGAGAGTTAGTAAGAGGTTCTTGTGGATTGATAGGTTGTTTTGGATTGGCTAAGGATCCTGGATCAATTGAGGCACTTTTCTTTTCCAGTGGTTCTATGTAATCATAAATTTGTTGTTGCATTGGGTCTATGCATCGGGATCCTCTACTAGGGATGCCTTCAAAATACTGTTTAGGAGAGTTTTGAGGGCTGTATGTAAATGGAACATTTTCAGGAGATGGTATTAGGGTTTCTTCTACTAGATTTATGAAATTTTTTTCCCTTTGATGATACCTTATTTACCATACCTCAAATTCTAGAGCTTCTTCTAAGTTGTAGGGGGTTTATGTTCTTCTCCTTTGTACCCTTTTTCTCCTTTCCTATCTTTTCCTTCCTCTTGATTTGTTTCCTAATCTCTGTCAAATTTTCAGAGATTAGTTGTTTATCATCTTGTTGTAATGAAGATTCATGTTTGTTCTCAGTAATTCCACCAGCTTTCTTTTTTATCTTTCCTTTTTGCTTGATCTGCTCCCTGATCTCTATCTGAGAGACTGGATCTTCATCATTTTTCTGTGTGGAGGACTCGGGTTTGCTTTGAATGGTCATACTGGTCATTTTTCTCTAACTCCTTCTGACATTACCCTCTTTAGGTGATTTTGGTGTCTCTTGGAAATAGTTTCTTATCAAGAAGTTTTCCCAAGTATCTCCTATTATTTTAAGATGATACTCAACCAGTATTTTTACCAACCCAGATGGTACATAGTTGTGTCTATGAATTCTATTTTCTTCTGTACATTTGAAGCCATCCTCCTTAGATTGTTTAGAAGGAAGAAAGGGAGGTTGATGTTTCCATTTTCTAGAAAGTTCATCAATAAACGTATATGATAAACATACATGCATCCAAATCTTCTCTCACAGGTAATAAATTTTTGTAATATCAAAATCATGCTTCTCCATTTATTTTTAAGTGTTGAAATAAGAATTCCTTTTCTAAACATAGTGACATCCATACCTTGGTTCCTAAGGATTACCTTCCATGATTCACTATGAAATTATTTATTTTTGAACCATCTCTCACCAAGTTTTTGCAATTCTGTAGCCTTTGCTATATAAGATTTTGTTACTGCAAATTTAATGTCTCCAATCTCTACTTCTGTACCATCGAATTATCTAGCAAAATATTTTTTGATCTCCTTGTGATATACATCAAAAGTTTCAATGAAATTGAACCATCCAGTCTTCTACATCATCTCCTTGAGTTGTGGGTACCCTTCCATAAACTTTTCCCCTACGGGCTCTACCCTGACAATGAGTCCCATGGTCTCTGTTTCGTAGAATTTTCTAACCTTAAGAATTACTCTCCTGGTCTATGAAATGGACTGACTGTGGGTATGGTGAAAAATAACTATGGGTTTGTGTGGAATAAGTAGACGGTGAGGGTTTGTAGAGACGTGAATACGTTGGTCACATCACAGTTTTGACCATTAAGAAGTGAAGTTATTAGAGACCGTTTAAGTAAAAATTATGGAGAAAGTAGTGGAGGTGTGGTATGATGAAATCATTATAGACTATTTAGTATTGAATTTGGAAGATGTGGCAGAGATGTGGTATCATGAAGTGGTAGTCAAATCAAATGATGACTTCTAAAGCAGACATATCAGCATTCATATTATACATGACTTATGTTTGTAACCTGTTGTTTGAAATAAATTTTGCATTTTACCTTTAGAACTTAACCTTTTGCTTGATAATTATTTTGGTGTTGATCCGTAGGTACTTTGAGCATGGCTGATCTCCAAAACATGATTCTTCAATTTCCCTGCATTCATGATTTATTTGTGAGCTGTACAATTGTGCCAGAGGTTATAAGTAATTTGTAGCTATAGAATCAAATTAGTTGTGGAATGGAATCAGCTGTAGAATGTGAAAAGAAGGAAAAGTGAAATATGACTTATGGAATATGAATGTAAAAATTGTTGGACACCTAATCCTCAATGGGTTAGTGTGGAAGCCGAATAGACAAAGTAGTCCAAGAGACCTTGAGATGTGAAACCCAATGGTCACAATATGTACTACAAATGTAAATCATTTGTCAATAAAAATTGCACTCTCATGTTTTATCTTTCAAATTCCTTTGTTGTCCATGTGTGTTTAACATGGTATCATAGTAGGTTCCTTCTTGACCTGCTCAAATCTTGTGTGAGCCACTAGCTTTAGATCAGAGGTTTGGAGTTTGCAATGTAGAGGGATAAAAAGGATTAATGCAAAAAATACCAAAATTTTGATATAATAAAACCAAAACAACAACATTGAATACAATGAAACCAAGAAAGAAGTCATACTGGAAAGTTGGTTTTGGCAGTTAAACCCCAGAATTTAATCGCTGCAACATCGTAATCTTTTGTTGCGCGTTCTGCCGAATCATATGCACCTGTTACAGTAAATACACACAAAACCCCAAAGTTATTAAAAGGAAAAGAAAAGGAAAAAAAATAAAGAGATAAAAATACGCAGCTCCATGTCCGTGGGAGAATTTTACTCACCCAAATAGACTGCAATATTGGACGCCGTGTTGTTAAGCGAAAGTGGTACATGTTACACATACATGCATGAGTAACTATGATTTAAACATATTAAAATATATTTACTTTAACCCAAAACTACAAATATTTAATCACCAACAAAAAAATGAAATGAAATGAACACGAACCTGGTTTACCATTTCGCTTGGCACCTTGCTTTTTCCAGGTACCGTCCCAAAGATGGGCTTGGTATCTATCCGTCCACCTATTTCTGCAACCATGGCCATTAAATACTCACATCACGTTGGAACAGTAGAATGTGGAAAAACAGCTATATTAAATTCTACTCACTTGGTGACCCCACGAAACTTAGAATGTGCAGGAGGGGTAGCACTACTCTTCTCCGGAGTAGTGATACTCTGATCTGGATCCCTCTTTCCACAGTTTACAAGATTCATGTTGTTGACAGATTCAGAGGTCATTTTCACTCAGATTGAGGGGTGCAAACCAATTGGTCGCAGAAGATTAAAAAAGATGCAGTGTGTATCGGCAAAGGAAGAGCTTCTTCAGTGAGAGATGCAGACGACGGGGGTGTGGGAAATCGTATGTATAGTGTAAGGGAGCAGGGGTGGTGCAGATGATTTCTATTCTAGGGTTTCCCGGAAATCGTCTCCTGTTATCTAGGATATGGGACTATTCGAACCAGAGTTACGACTATGGTGGGAAACCGTATTATATAGGCAATGGCAATGGCAATAGCAAGTTTCCGGGAATTTTGCGTTCGTGCAGATGATTTCTAGGGTTTCCTAGAAATCGTGTTGATGTAGGAAATGGCACTATCCTAGCCGGACTTTCTTTTCGCTTTAACGGAGATTCGCAAAATGTGTCGCAATGTTGGCCAACTCATCTTCCTCAGGTTTGTAGCCCCACCTAAGCGTGCTCTTATGGACTTGGGGTCTCATAAACTTTCTTTCAAAAATTTTGTTGGGATGTTTGAGTTTTTGTAATCTGCTGTATTAAGATAAAATGGAAGGAGAAGAGGTAGCTTCGACAAATGGAATTATTGTTATTTTTGTGGGGTTGTTGTGAGATGTTTAGTTGTTATTAAATTATAAGGGCTTGTCCTTATTGCTATATATGATTTAAGTTTAAATATATATAATAAATAATTAATTTAAATGTATTATTTATTAAAATTTAAATAAAATTTACTAATAATGAAAGATCTTTAATGTTATGAAAATTTAATCTTCCTAAAATCTTAAGTTATATATATATATTATATATACTACTAGTAATATATTATATATAGATTATATATATAAATATAATAATATATATTATCAAAATTTAATAAAATATTTTCAATTTTGTAAATATTAAAATAAAGTTGGTTGGATGTGGTGGAGTTATGGAAGATAATTTTTTTGTGGGTTGATATGTTTAATTGTTGTTAAATTATAAGTGTGGCATAAGGATACCCTATCTTGGTTCAACCATTGGGGTATATAGGAGGATATCATCATGGAAAGTAAGGATAGTGTCAAAGACACTATTACATCTAATTTTAAGGACAAGTTGTGGGATGATAAGGAGCTCGAGGGTAAAAGAAAGCTCACATATTATAAGGAGGTGATAAATGCCACCTTGATAATGAGAATTATCTCTCTCTCTTGACTAGCATTAAGAAAAAAATGAACCTTACTAGGATAAGAACTAATTCTCATAAACTTCCAAGTGAAACCAAAGGTGGTCTACTCCCAAGACTCTCTAGGATGATAGAATCTATCAGATTTGGGATACTGAGAAGGTGGAGGATGAAAAACACTTATGGGTCAAGACAATGCCATCAAGAATTTAGCGTCCTTCTATTTAGTCAATTTAGTTTCCTAAATTGTTTTGGATAAGTTATCAACCGAGGCTTGTAAGTTGATAAAGTGTAGTGCACTGTATGTGCTAGTTAACCCTTCGTACTTCGTTGTTTTGTATTTTTATATTGTTTTGTTTTAGGGGTTTCTTTTATTCCTAATGATGTACAACTGGAATTATGAGAAACTAAGTCTAAATTTCCTAAAGGTGAACTAATCAAAATCTAAGTTAAAGGAAGGAAAAGCAGAGCATCTATCCAATCTTGACATTTAATCCTAAATAAAAAAATTAAAAGGTGAAATTGTAAGGCAAATTGAAATCATTACAGAGAATTAAACTAACCGAAGTACTTCCAGTTGCCCAAACCTTCAATTTTGAAAGATAACTTTCTTGAGATGGCATACAAGCAACTTCCTGTACTATGTGGTCCAAATAACTAAGTAAAACATGCAGACAATAACTGATTGATTTCAATCCTTGTGTAAAATGAATGTTTAACCACTTAGTTTAGGATGGAAATCAACTTGAAATGGTGGTTAAAAACATTTATTCACACAGTGCATTGGAAATATGCACTAGGAAATAAATAACAGTGGATACAAACAATAAGTACACTAATCAACAATGCATCCTTATTACTTTTCAAGCTTACCTTGTTTAAAAACAAAGTTCTTTCCTTTATGAAATAGATTGAAGAAACAAGACTACACCATTGAATTCTAACATTATGCTATTGATCAAAACTAAAAGAAAACAAACTACAGGGAATCAACCTAAACTACAAATACTTCTAAAAGTAAATAATGAAATTAAAACTAAACAATAAACAAATAAAAAGAAAAACCTCCTTCATTGCGGGGGCCCTCTGCCACTGACTAAGTTGAGCTGCTAATTAGCTGAAGATATTCTTTCAAATGATCACTTGGTAAAACAAGGCTTCATATTATTAACAGGAAAACAAGTTCCAAAATTACAGAGCTGTAATCTAAGCTTAACACATCCAAAAATTCGAACCTTTTTCTTAGTTCTGTACAAATGATATTTAAAGAAATATTCCTAACTGTCTTTTGAGAGAATTAGCTAAAGGTGGTCTACACGTTTACAAAAGCTCTATGTAAGTGGTTGATCAGTTATAGGTGTCTTTAAGTCAGCAAGATGGCTACATGAAACCATTATCACCAATGGCTGGTTCGAGTTATTACTGCAACAAAACTGTGAGGTTTTATTAACTAACCATGAAGAGTGGACAAAGAGTCCTATTTCTCTTGGGTTTCTTCGTTTGACTCCTCCTTTGATTGTGGTCTTGAGCTGGATTTTTTGTCAATCTGGACTGGTTGACTAGGATAGGATCCATGTCCAGATGATTCCAAAGATGCCCATGTGGCCAGTTTCTTCGTTTGACACCTGTAACATGTTCAACCTGGAAGTATCTATAAAACACATGGTTAGCTATAGAATAGGATGTGATCCATAGCTAATTTTCGAAAACTTATTTCAAATAGAAAAAACATAAAAGTATAACATGTCAATCATTTAATTTCTTCCTTGAGACAAAATCTATCATTTATCAGTGATGGGGATCTGTATTTTATGGAAAATAAGAGAAATAAGTGGGAAAAGTTGTCAAAGAGAGAGTAATTCTGAGGTCCAACATACCCCCACTGCAAAATCATTGCATGTCCCCATGCAATTTTGCCAAAACTATGAACTCTTCTTTCCTATTACATCTGCTCAGATACCTCTACGAGTACATCTAACCTTCTTCTCTTGCTCCTCTTTGAAGTGACTGCCATCCTGGGTTTCTTTATGAGAAATATGTATTTAAGGTTGATGACTATTTTGTTCAACTTTCTATTCTTCCTCTTCAACTTCCTATTCTTCTTGTACCATAGCCCTAGGTGCAATATTATATTATCATGATTGGCTTTATCTAATTTACTTTGTTCCTTCAGGGTTTCATTTTATTTCTTGATATACTTGTTCAATATCTCTAACTCATAGATTTCCTATTTGAGAGAGTCAGTAAGAGGTTCTTGTGATTGATAGGTTGTTTTGGTTTGACTAAGGATCCTGGATCAATTGAGGCACTTTTCTTTTCCAGTGGTTCTATGTAATCATAAATTTGTTGTTGCATTGGGTCTATGCATGGGGATCCTCTACTAGGGATGCCTTCAAAATACTGTTTAGGAGAGTTTTGAGGGCTGTATGTAAATGGAACATTTTCAGGAGATGGTATTAGGGTTTCTTCTTCTAGATTTATGAAATTTTTTTCCCTTTGATGATACCTTCTTTACCATACCTCAAATTCTAGAGCTTCTTCTAAGTTGTAGGGGGTTTATGTTCTTCTCCTTTGTACCCTTTTTCTCCTTTCCTATCTTTTCCTTCCTCTTGATTTGTTTCTTAATCTCTGTCAAATTTTCAGAGATTAGTTGTTCATCATCTTGTTGTAATGAAGATTCATGTTTGTTCTCAGTAATTCCACCAGCTTTCTTTTTTATCTTTCCTTTTTGCTTGATCTGCTCCCTGATCTCTATCTCAGAGACTGGATCTTCATCATTTTTCTGTGTGGAGGACTCGGGTTTTCTTTGAATGGTCATACTAGTCATTTTTCTCTGACTCCTTCTGACATTACCCTCTTCAGGTGATTTTGGTGTCTCTTGGAAATAGTTTCTTATCAAGAAGTTTTCCCAAGTATCTCCTATTATTTTAAGATGATACTCAACCAGTATTTTTACCAACCCAGATGGTACATAGTTGTGTCTATGAATTCTATTTTCTTCTGTACATTTGAAGCCATCCTCAGATTATTTAGAAGGAAGAAAGGGAGGTCGATGTTTCCATTTTCTAGAAAGTTCATCAATAAAGGTATATGATAAACATACATGCATCCAAATCTTCTCTCACAGGTAATAAATTTTTTTAATATCAAAATCATGCTTCTCCATTTATTTTTAAGTGTTGAAATAAGAATTCCTTTTCTAAACATAGTGACATCCATACCTTGGTTCCTGAGGATTACCTTCCATGATTCACTATGAAATTATTTATTTTTGAACCATCTCTCACCAAGTTTTTACAATTCTGTAGCCTTTGCTCTATAAGATTCTGTTACTCCAAATTTAATGTCTCCAATCTCTACTTCTGTACCATCGAATGATCTAGCAAAAGATTTTTTGATCTCCTTGTGTGATCCAAGTGGATATTGGTGGCCACCCGCTAATTTGACTTGGATCCCCTCTAAGTGCTTCGTGCAGTTTTTTTCAGTTTCCTTAATTATAGCACAATTTACTATTTTTAGCAGTTT
>APFE030163049.1:0-10854 GCA_000404065.3 Pinus taeda
AATTGATTATATGCATTTTGGATTTTACAACTAATTGGTTATTGAATTTTTGCAGCAATATAACTTTGGAAATGCACTTGGGAGTGCCAAGAGTGGCGATGGTGACTTATACACCCAATTTCTAGATCAGTCGTGAGGCGGCATTTCCATAATGTCATTCATGGGCATGAGCTTCCATTATCTATGTTGGGAATGAAGTTCCATTTTGTAGAAAATAAAAATGTATAACTAGACAAATTTGGAATACAAATACATGAATTTGAACTTGTGTGTATGAAAATGTCTTCATTGACTTTTAAATTCATGATGTGGATTTGATGTTATATTCTATCAATGTTACATTAGCTTTGAGGAATGTAGTTAGAATGGATTTATTTGTTTCATTTATAAGTATATTTATATCTTACTCAATGTTACACGCATGAAAAAACATATCATTACCAAGGAACTTTGCTTAGTTATAATAATAGATGTATCATGTACATAAAGAGAGCATATATATGGATTTAGATTTATTTTAATTTTTTATTTATGAAAAAGAAAACTAAAGTTGAATTTATGAAAAAGAAAAGTACACTATACATGCCATATAAGAAAATCTTCAAAAATAGATAATGATTTGAGCCTTTACCACTTAACTACTAACATTTAAAGATGAAAACATTATATTGTATAGTGTGTGTGTGTGTAGTAGTAAATATATTTCTATTTATATATATATGTTATATATGGATACTAATATAGTATTATATATATATATATATATATATATTAACAATTCCTTTATTTATCTTTGGAGCCCTGTAACATAATGTACACAACTCAATGCAACATAATGTCTTACGTAAATTCCATTAGGTAGATCAAATTAAGTATCCTATTGAACTTCACAATACCTTATAGAATATGTGCCACATGTCAAGTTTAGGTAGCTCAGAGTGGATAGAGACAAAGAGAGCACAATTGAGAGGGTTTACATTTTGTAATAGCCCATGGACCACATGTCTCAATTAACTACATAGATAATGTCTTCTCCTTTGCACTTGCATTATTTCAATTCGAGATAAAAGAGGACATAGTAGATTCACCTTTCGAATGAATTTTCTTTTGAAAGGGTTTTCCATAAAATAATTGGCATTCATTGTGGTTTGTGAGTGACTGTGAATACTTTTCTTTGTTTTTCACATTTAATTTATTGCATACATAAACAACAAAATTGGTAATAAGGGATCTCGAATCTAAAGGAATTAACCCTTCATAGTATAGATTTATATTTAAGTAACATATATGTTTTGATGGACTATCTAGTGGAATATCCATGATAGTTTATAGATCAACTATGGTTAAGGACCTAATGTACATGAACAAGATAAACAACATGGATGATAAGAGAATCCCCAAAAAAAAATTGAACTCTATCCATTACTATCAACACCTTAAGCAAAGATGGCATCAAGATGATGTGTTGGTTAAATCATTAGGGAATATAGCAGGATGTCATCCTACCCATACGGACAATATTAAAAATATAATTGTATCTAAATTTAAAGAGGATTTGTGGTGCAATGAAGAGTTAGACATAGGGTTGGAAATAAGGTTTTATATTTTCATTCATTTTAATGATGATTGTACTTTTAAGGTGATAAGTTGTGGGACGATTTTTTATTTTTTAAATAATAATATATAATTTGTAACAGTCATTTCATAATACAGATTTATTAAGTCATAGTATGTATTTTAAAGCAGGTTATAGATTGTATCAGGTTAGTATAGAGTATGGTACAAGTAAAGTATGGTATAAGTAAGTAATACATATTTATTAAGTCATAGTATGTATTTTAAAGCAGGTTATAGATTGTATCAGGTTAGTATAGAGTATGGTACAAGTAAAGTATGGTATAAGTGAGTATATATTGTTACTGATTATATAATAAGAATTTATTTAATCCATTTCAAAATAAATATCACAAAATATTATTTAAAAATAATAGATTTTAATTTTTAATATTAAATTATATAAAATTTGTGAATCTTTTAATCAAACCCAAACTTATATGGATTTGACCAAAACTAAATACAATATTCCCTGTCCAGCAGAATAATAATTATCATTATTCATAAAACATAACTTTTATTACATTTTCTATAACATTTAAAAAACTAATACTATCACTTCATCAACTTCGTCATAGGTCTTCCTCATCCACAACTTTGCATTAAAAATCTGACCACAGTGTCTTATGGAAAATGCCAGCTTTTAGTTCTGATCAAAGACGAATGTTTCAACCCTACTCAAGATAAGCTTGTTGATATTTAAGATATTTTCCATAAGGATGTTTTCATCCTTGTGTCTAAGGTGGAGGCCAATATTACCAAGGAGTTGGTATATTCTAATTGTTTTTTGATGACTATGTAAATGCTTGAGTGTTAAATCCTTGAGTCATATTTGGTTGTGAATTTTTCCATGCTCTCTTAGCAACAAAACGGATGGGATCTATCTAATTTGGTAGCATTTCCTCTTGATAAGCTTATTTAAGACCTAGTATTGAAGGAAATTCTTTCGTTTCATGATTTTCTTTATATATAACATAGTTTTCTACACTCCTTAAATGAAGAGGGAATTCTCTCAGAGCATGTTTCTTTCTACATTTGGGTCAAAATATTGACAATGTAACATTTTCAACATTTTTCTTGTTTTGCACTTTAAGGGTATTTATTGGTTCACTAAGACTTCCCAAAATATTTGTTTTAAATTTTTCAAGAAAATTAGATAATTCAAGCCTACTTATAGTCCCAACTGTAGATTTATTAATCCTAAACATGAAAGAATCTCTTATTTCCCAATTCTTGCCTTACCTCTTGAAATGTGTATGCATAACTCACAAATTTCTCAAAATGATAACTGAGAAATATCTCCCTTACCCATAAAATTGAGAACATCAATCCACTCATCTCTGATGGACTTTAATAAGAGAGCTTTCAAACTTTCTTCATCTAGTTCATGCATTTTACTCCTTTTAACATTATAAGCAAATCTTTCAATGAAGTCTTCAAGATTTTCATCTTCTTTCTGTATCATTTTAAAGAATTCACCCTTAGGATTGTGGGGCATACAATAATCCTTATATTCCTATAAGAACACATCTTTCATTTATTTCCATGTTCTTATAGAATGTGCTCCTAAGCCCATGAACCATCTTAATGTTGCATCCTTAAGAGTTGACGGAAACAATTTTAACTTTTCAGGGTCAAGAAAGAAATAACAAGATCTAGAAAAGACTTCAAACTCAAAGAGAAATGTTTCTTCGTCCTCACTTCTTAATCCATGAAAGTTTGGAAGGATCGAGGGTGAGATGTCTTTCATTGTGGTTGGTGTATCTTCATCGAGGATAGGAAATAGATAGGATTCTAGATCTCCTCTACCTCCTACCCTCCCTCTTCTTCCACCTCTATTTCCACTTCTTCATCCTCCAATCCTAGGTTATTCACCATTAACATCATGTACCTCCCCTTCCCCTTATCCATCCATTGTAGATTCTTCATAGCTAATATAGGGTTCGAAAATTGGGTTTTTTGGTTCTTCTTCTAGATCTTCTACTTCTAATTCTTCTATCAATGGTAAGATAAAATAAGTTTCTTTAACCTTTTATTCACTAGGGTTCTCTAACTCTTGTCCTAGAAGTATTTCTCGAGTTGAAGATAGGAAAAATTCCCCTTTTGTTGGGGATGTAAGATCTGCTTCTAGGATGGTGAATCTCTAGGTTGGATTTCGGATCTAAGTACCTCACGAAGTTTATGTTCTCTTGCAAATGATTGAATATGAGTTTTAGTGGGTGGTGTGGTAGTACGAGGTTGTGATGGGGTGAGTGATGTTGTTGGAATTAAAATTTTACCTCTACCTACAAATCTACCTCTAGAATCTGTTTTCCTGTGCATATTATCTTTGTTTTTTTTTAATAAGAAGGAAAGACTCATAATTACACTTCCCTAGCAACGACGCCAAAATTTTTGGGGATTTATTAAATTTAAATTACTTGCATAAATTAGCAATGTAACACACCCCCTGAGCCTACTTTGAGAATTAACTACTATGCTCTCATTCTTTCAAATTTCCTTCATTTACAATTAAGATTCTGCCATCATCACCTATATATGTATTTCGTCATTATATGATCTCCATTCTTTCGGCAACAATTGATCGACACCAAAAGTGATTAACCATCATGCCACATACTATTTCTATACTTTGTTGGATCCATGAGATGGAATGGTAGATTCATTTATAAGACTTGTATGTGAGATCAACCCTTAGGCATAATTTACAATCTGGAGAAAGGAATTTATCCTAGCGTACAATTAATAAAATGCTTTGTGGATCCCAGACAAGCATTAATGGAACATTGATTTGGTTCATGATCATATTCCTACAAGCATTGTAAAAAGCCTTACTGACATCACTCTTATACAATAGGTAGAAATAGCTAAACTAGCCTCATTGGATACACATGCAATAGATAACCTGACCATAGACTATACAATTAGAAACATATAATTTTTTGACATGCATTAGTGTCTCATGCATAAATATTTTCCAATTTAAACGAGAGATATCACATAATGTTAGAGGCATACTATGTTCCTTCACTAAATTTAATGATGATCAAGTTTGGATTCAATATCTATCAAACATTCATATATGATCATCTCATAAACCAAGTTAGTAAAAGTAGTTCTACTTATGCATAATGGTCTCATGCAAATTCTACCATGAGTAAAATAGCTCATTGGTGCAAGTACTAGCAACTACCTATTATGCTTCCACTACTAACTCTACACTTGGATGAAATAAGAGTTACATACATAAGAATTTCATCATCTTCAATTCAAGATAACTCAACCATCCATATGTTCTATTTGAATGAATCCATAACATAAAAAGTAAGGAGTACACTTACAATACATGCCATGCACGTGAATCCAACAAGATTAGAAGAAATGACACCACTTGGAAAACTAAGCATCACCACCCAACCTAGAAGTGACTCTTCTAGTTCACCCCCGAGCTGAGGTTCTTGCCATGGATCAACTACCTCCTATTGTTCTCTGCAATGGGTATTTAATACTCTCTTTCCTGATATGGTTTCCGTTAGTATTGTCCCGCTTTTATGGATCTTGTATATCCATTTGCCTAGGATTTTCTCAAATATCGCCTTTCTCTCCCGCGAGACGTTTCCTCATAAAATATTTCCTTGCTATACCACAAAGATTTTATGTTTTTCTCAATGGATATTTATGTCCAATCCATCCATCTTATCTAAAATTGAATCTAGAAGCTTTGTCATGAAATAATTATCCTTTCCCATTCACCAATGGGATTTGGAAAGAATGTCCTCTTTTGGTATCTCGCTTTTCCAAGTGATTAATTAATTTATTTTTTCATAAGCTATTTACTTTTCATATTAGACATCAAACCTAGCTTTTCTCATCTTAGGTTTGCAAAGTTTTACACATAAGGGAGGAGTGTTACAATCAACCAGGGCTAGTAGGTGGATGAACTGTAAATGCATTCTATGTGCTAGAAGTCCTTGGTTATTCAAACCTCTAAATTAAAATGAGTTATCAAAATATAGGTTCTAACTTGATTTATTGGAATTCACATGAGTAGAGCAATTATTCGTAGAAATTAAAATGATCACACTCTTTTATCAAAGACTACTTATGGAAAATCTCCCACTCTCCTTCAAAAGAAACTTTCACAACTCTGCAAAAAATTAAATTGTTCTCGACACCTATGAAAACTAATTTCACTCTTATAATAATTATATCTGATTATGAAATCCACACAACTTATGAAAAGCTGATAATTATAAATCAATCTCACACTTGTAAAATGAAATTTAACTCAGAAAAATACACTCTGTTATATGTCTGAAATATGCTTTGAAGGAAACTCAACATCAACTTATATATCATAATACCGCACTCTTGCATGAACAACCAAATGAATTGAAAATATGTTCTCAAGGGCTCAAACTCATAAATCACTCTTACTGGAAATAAAACCTATAAACAAATCCTCCATTTTAAGAATTAAAATTTTGATCTAAATCCAAACTCTCACTACCATTGTCATTACTTATTAAACTCAATTCATGTTCTCATGAACCAATAAAGGAAATCAATTAACAAAAAAATCATACTACTGTTATTTAACTCAAAAACCAACAAAGGAGAATGTTCTACAGGATGCATCGAGAAAATAAGCTTACGAAATGATATAAAGAAATTCTACTTAAAAACATAAAAGAACCTTACTACTTGAGGGGGTCCTCGACAATGAGATGGTCACAAGATCCAATTGAACAATCAACCATGCATCGAAATAAGAATGATTCCTTATAATTTAATTGGAAACAGAGTTCTCAATTCTCACTGTCGCATAACAAAAAAACATTGTGTTTATGCTTGCTTATGAAGTCTTTTTATAACGCCTGTATCATTAAATGTTCAAAGCTTCGTGCCTAGCTTCGCTTAAAAAACTACTAAAATTAACTATGAAATATATCACAATGAAATTCGATAATGAGTTTCTATTATCAAAGAAAATCGTTAATCGTATATATCGTTCCTCACTCCCCTGTTATAGCTGAAAAAGTTCACTTGTGCCTTTGACCACATAAGTGGAAACTTCCTTTATCAATTTGGTTCATGAAAGTAGGAGGGAATCCTTGAGTGAATTGTTTTCCACCTTTCCATATACTTCACTTCCTAGCTCGCACCTTAGAAGGTATGAAAAAATGGACTTAGATACAGAATTAGACATTAGCTACAAATTCATCCGAATCTAGTAGCTAAAAATAATATTAGACTAATAATAGAGAACAATATTAACTTATAAAATACAAGACTTTTATATACCTACCATTTCATATATTCTATGGTTTATTGCACATTCAGTGATTGTGATGATAAAAAGGGAGTAAAATAGGTGGAAAAAGGGTGTAAAATATATGCAATTATGAGGGTTAAGATGGAGAAATGCTCTAGAATCCCTATTTCTTCTTTTGTTGAGTTACTAGTCTTGAAAGCCTCTGTTGGAAAAATTCTCTCGAAGCCCTTTGTGGGTTGAGTTACTAGTCCTAGAAGTCTTGGTTGGATGAATGCTCTAAAAGCCCAATGAAAACTATGGGTTGAGTTAGTAGTGTTAGACACCCTGGTTGGAACAAACACTTTAGACCTTTGGACAACTTGGGTAGAGACTCATTTGGTGGTTGTTAGTGATGTTTGACCATGAGGTGGAATCACAGGTTGATGGTTGAGGTTGTTTGGCCTTTGGAAGCCCTGGATGGTTTTGATTAAGTCATTTTATGAGCTCCCACATTCATGCTTGGGAAATGGCACATGTGTGGCTCGACGGAAGATATATTTGGTTCAGCCTGATTTATGGCCAGGTGGTCTGTGGAAGTCCCACACCTAGTATCATCAATAAGTGCTCTCTTCTCCTTAGTAATTTATGGGAAAATATACTCGTTTATATGTGGCTTTTATGGTTCTTATATCCTTGATATTTTTGTTGATTATATGTTGGTTATAAGTAAGTTTTATGATAGATTAAATGTATGGCTCTCATAATGTTTTGGTTAATCACTGATTGTACAATGAATATATGGCTTAATAATAATAATAATAATAATATCCATTTTTAAGGTCACAGCCAAGCCAGACACCAAATTGGTGTATGAGACCCCCTTGTTTGTGGGACAAGGGACCCACCTCCGCGCAGCGATTTGACTGCTAATGCACTTATTGGGATGAGGCAACAATGCTTCTTAGTGATTCTCAGATGAGTGTCAGACCCCTATGCTCATATCCATTTTTTAAACTTGTAGAATGTATATTTCTGACATGTTTGATGAAATTTTTGTCATGGATAGTAGGGGTGTAATCAAGTCCTTATTCAAGCATTTGCATCCTATCATTGTTTCGATGTTATTTTTCATTTGTGAATGTTTCATGGAGTTTTGGGAAATGGCTCGAGTCCTTGCCCTGATTAAGTGGCACAAAATCTAGAGTCACTCGCACGAAACTACCTAGAAAAGTTGCCAGTCACATGCATGCCTTGTTGTGGGAGTGATTGTAGGGTACTAGTTGCATGCATGCCCATGGCAAGGGAGTGACTGAGGATTTAATGTAGAAAAATGTCATTTTTCCTCAGGGGATGGTCACCTGGATGTGATGGATGGCTCCTCAAAGTTCTGCTGCATCTGTAGAAGGTCAGGTTCTCTGTGTTTCATGGGTTCCACTTCGTTAACTGACACGTATGGAGTCAAATCATATAATGGTAACTCTTCGTCACATGTTTACCCTGGTTGGGCGATTACCTAGGTAGATGTTGGAAGAGGGTGTTACAACAATGTAAGGTTTTATAAGTATTACTCATTCTATTACCATGAAGCTGTCTCTTTAAGGAAAAATTGAGATGTATTTATGTAGATACGAGTATTTGAGTTATTGAAGAGAGAGCGCGATGGAGGTTGAAGAAGGGATGAGCATGAACATCTTGAATGTGTTGGAGTTAATTCGCCACCATGTACTTGAAGAGAAGGACAATATTAATATCTTAGGTCCACAGTTTCCACGAGGAAATTCATCCATCTTCTCCTCACCCACCACTAACATAAATACAAATTATATTCCCGCCAATAGCACAACCAGTGGCTTATGCTAAAACAAGAGTAGAAAAACAACACTAGAAGAGAACGATAATCAATATATTCTGCCAATGGTTGTCATAATCTGTCGTATTGGACAACCCCGACATTTGCGTGCAAATTTTTTCTTTGTATTTTTCACTTCAAACCAATAAGCTTTCAGGTGGTATATAATAACGTGCCAAATGGCGAAGATGACACACAAGGACTGTAATGGACAAAAGGAGATATTGGAGAAGGCACATCGGTTAATTTCTCTTAGACGAAGCATATTCGATGCAATATCAAATCTATTCCATTGGCTAAAAGGTCAACATGGGTTCATCCACCTCAGGTTGAAATAGGAAGCCATCAGAAATAAGTGTTGAAGTCCCTTTCACCCTGCCTTATTTTACATTGGAAACATTGTGCAAAGTATAAATCCATCTCTCCACTCCACCTAATAATCCTCAAAGTGCGGAGATGGCTTTCATTATATGAAATACAAAGCCACCTCTGCACTCCACACAACCACATTGCATTTCAACCAAAAATATATAATTTGAATTAACAGATTTAATGAACTTCATCATTGAAAACGAATAAGCTTATGTTAATAACGAAATTTTTGCTTTCACTTAAACATCTATATTATAAATTAATAGTAGCTACTTTGAAAGCCATAAAAACAATGCTCTGCATTGATTAACTTTAAAACATTCACATTCATTAACTTTATGACTTGTGATCTCTTAAAAATCCCCAATTCGTTCAAATATCAAAATGTTAAAAAAAATGCAATTATTATATTTTAAAATATAGATACTCTTGATTTATTGCTATGATTTTATTATGAAAATATATAGCTCCTATGTAAAGTACATGTAAACCAATAAAAAATTAATAATAAAAGAAAAATGGTGCTATCCTTATTAAACATTATATAAGAAATAATATTTTTCTAAATCATTTTACATGAAAGTGTTAAATAGAAAAGCTATATATTTGTGAGTCTGAGTATAGCCCCCCTTGCTTGCATCCTCTACCGCCTCACAACACTCTCAAGCTTGACCAATCAAATTCTCCCCACTCTGTGTTTCATTCCATCAACTTTGATTCCAGTAGCAATGCCATTAACTTACTTCATCAAATTTGATATTTATAATTTCAATTTATATCGTCTCGCTGCCAATCACAGTGAAACTTACATAACTTACTTATGTACTGTAGTAACCCCAATTTCGTTTCAATTTAACTAAGAAATATAAGTTGAGAATGTTAATTTTTATCACAGTGAAACTTATGTAACTTACTTATGTACTGTAGTGGCCCAATTTCAATTTAACTAAGAAATATTAAATGAAAATATTAAAAAAAAAAATTGTGGAAAACAATGAATTTTTTTTATGAATTTTGTATTCCAATTTTTGGAATTTTGTTATAACATTCAAGTTTCAAGATTTTAAGTAATGATGATATTTTAGAGTGATAATGTATCTCAACCATATAAAAAATATTATTCAAACACGCCAACTATCAAATTAAAAAAAAATAAAAATAATTAACCATCCTAACCAAACTATATATTCAATAATATATTTCGTGGCGTGAAATTTGAAACAACAATAATCATATTACTTAAATGGGTTAACAATATAACAGCTACGATCATGACCTTACAGCTTCTGGATTTCTCAGAATCCCGTGTTACCAGCTGAATGGTGGGGTTTTAATGATTTTCAATATTTCAGTCATCATTAAATAAGTTCCACATGGGAGTGATATCTTTACTCCGTTGTACGATCTGAATGCGAGTGTTTCAATATGACAACCCGATAGAATATTAAATAAGCCGTAGGTACCTGTGACAGGACATTCGTAAAACAATAAATCCAACCCATCGCACGAAACCAGATGTCGTAACCATGGCATGAAATGGCTATGGTCATACATAAAAGGGCGTACTATAAGGCATTAAAATCCCTATAGCATGGGATTTATGGCTTGCCGTTACATATGTCTGGGGAGGTTGCTAGTTCCCCGTAGACAATTTCTTTCAAAAAATTGTAATGTAATGTCTTATAAACATTTTGACTAGTTCAGAATAAAATAAATTTATTATTTTTATTAATTTTTGTTGGGTAGTTAAGGTAAATTTGACCTA
>APFE030163053.1:0-16576 GCA_000404065.3 Pinus taeda
AAGAGCCATGTCTGGGTCTCCACGAAAGTCAATCCCAGCATAAGGAAAATCCTGGATAGAAAAAACCTGGTGCTCCAGCCATTGGAAAAACTCAGGTTTGAACCGGATGACCTCGGTCCCCTCGTCAGGATGACGGGCCATGAATGCGACCCATCACATCAGTCTGGGCTCTCGGGGATGCCCAACTCCAACTGTAAGGTGTTGCGGGATGAGCATATGAATCCTCTCTAGGCCAAAGCTCACGACTAAAGCTCCATAACCAAAATTCTTTAGTCGTCCGTTCTTGGCCCTGGTCAATTGGCCCTTCACATTGGCCAACACAGCATCACCCCAGTTGAAGATGGTGCCCTAAAATCAATCGACTCCCATACGCATCTGGGATCTGGTGGCAATATGTAATGCGGCAACCCCGCAAAGTCTAGTAACAGTGAATGCAATCACCTTGAGCTCAGGAAGGGATATGGTCTTTATGTCTATCCCTTTTTCTCTAGACTGGCTGTTGCAGTACTCTAATCGAAGACTATCGACGGACTGGCCACCCACCTTAGCCCTGAACAGGGTCAAGTCAATGCCTCTCTTAGGAACCTAGATCATCTCTCTCGGAGCCTTCTGACTTTGCACCTGGAACTCTCGAAGGAGATCTCTCCCTCTCTATGGACCAGAATTGATGCATGCTCTGCATTAAAGTCAATCCGATTGGAGGAGATCAGAGGGAAAAATCAAGCTAAGAAGTTTCAGGTCTTATCTCAGAATTCTGCAAAGGAGGTTTCGTTGGGAGGTAATTCCCTGAGCCGCATTTCCGTTTCGCAGAGATCGGCCCTCCAATCTTGGGTTTCATCCACCTGTCAAGATCGTTCAGAAAAAGGCGTTGTCTCGTTGAGCCCCTCAGATCTCCCGGACGTCTCTCAGATGGAGCATTCCAAGACGACAGTTCATGGTGATCCGGCCGATAAGGGTGATCCGGCTTTGGAAGGAGCATTGGATGCTCGTTTCAGGCCCCCGTTCGATGATAGGGTTACGGCCTCTCCCGCTCGCAGCAGTGGCCCTCCTCCCATCAGTAATTACGCAGCGCAGCGGTATATCCGGGAGGTTGTTAGCTCTGGCCAGCGCGGTATTGACGGTTCAGCATGCAGGAGCGGGGTCATCCCAGTAGAAAGGAGCATGGGCAATCCGGGTTTTAGACATGAAGCTGAGGCGACCCTCTCGCAATCTAAGTCAGCCGAAAGTATCATTAAGGTCTCGCCATCTGGGCCGTTCCCGCAGGCAGGAGGTAATGTAAAGGGCGTTGATGATGCCGCGGAACAGAATCCTTCTCCCATGAAAAGCGAGACGTTGAATCTCCCCGTTGCCAGTTGTCGTTCCCTGCTTGTTAGCAGTGACAGCATTGCGGAGTTCCCTGAGATGGAGGGCAAGGTAAGTCAGGTTTCCGACAGGGTTCAAGTCGATAATCTGAGCGGTAGCATCGGTGTCCTAAATCGCGTAGAAGGCTTTAGTCCGGGCCGCATGAGCATTGAAGACAGCGCTTTCAAGCCGATCAGTTATTCGAGCAATGAAGCGGCCAGCGACCCCATTTTTCATCCGTTTAATAAATATATAGGTAATAACAATATTAATATCAATAAGAAGAATAAAAACAAGGAAAAGAATAATAAAAATAATCTTAATAGCAATAATAAAATCGACATTATAAATCGGAATATATCATTTATCAATATAAATGACAATAAAGATACTACAGTAATTTTAAACAATCCTTACATTAGCATAAATACTAATATATGTAGCAATAATAACTATGATAATATTTTTAATAGTGAAATCAATAATTTTGACAATTCTAATGAGTTATATAATAAAATCAGAAATAATGATAATATAATTCTTAATAATAGGATTATTAATCTTGATGATAACAATAGTGTTTTTGGTAATACTAACGATTGCATCATTGATGTTAGCGATAGTGATTCTAGTAAGGGTTTTATTCGTCAAGATGTCAATGCAGGTTCCGGCATTAGTGATGAGCGTAGGTGCCGCTCTCTTCCCTCGTCTTCTCGGAACAGTAAGGTTGTCAACCTTTCCAGCTCTTCCTTCTCCCCGTCTGTTTTTAGTCTTTTAAGCAAAGGGTTAAACTTTGCTCTTGCCCCTAGGAAGATCCCTATTGATGACATTATCTGTGATGTAGAGCATGGAATCAGGGATCTGCCCGATAATATTAAGGACACCATCAGGCAAGACTGTGCTGTGGTCCTTCGGAAGGCTAAACCCCCTCGGAGGAACCTCAGTAAGGACGAGTTCGATGCCCTCAGATCCTTAAATCAAAATGAAGGCATCGTGGTCCTTAAGGCGGACAAAGGAGGTGCTACGGTCATCCTCGACAAAGATGATTACCGTAAGAAGATGTTAGATCATCTTCACAATAGTGGCAGTTATAAAAAACTCGCTAAGAACCCTCTGAAGAAAATCTCCAAGACAGTGGCTCACGCCATCAAGTCTAGTAACTCGGTGGGTGCCCTGTCCCGAAAGCTAGTGGAGAGCAATCCCATCGCTCCTAGGATCTATGGGGTTCCTAAAATCCACAAGGAAGGGGTCCCTCTGAGGCCCATCGTCAACACCATCGGAGGTCCGACCTACCTTCTAGCCAAATTTTTGGCTCTTAAGCTTAAACCCCTGGTCGGCCACACCGATTCCTTTGTGAAGGATTCTGCATCCTTCATCAAGGATCTCGAGGATATTAGGCTCGACCCTGAGGACATGCTTGTCAGCTTTGATGTGGTCTCCTTGTACACGAGCATTCCTATAAAAGAGGCCATGGAAGTGATCTACCGCCTAACGGATCCAGATACCGCTCATCTGGTAGAGGTATGTCTCACTTCCACGTTTTTCAGTTTTGAGGGTGAGTTCTTCGAGCAGACCTGTGGTGTAGCCATGGGTTCCCCCCTCTCCCCAATAGTGGCGAATCTTTTTATGGAAGATTTCGAAACCAAAGCTCTTGCCTCGGCTCGTCTCCCTCCCAAGCTTTGGAAAAGGTATGTAGATGACACTAATGTCATCTGGTCCCATGGCCATGAGGAGCTGGATCGTTTCTTAGATCACCTCAACGGCCAATCCTCCGCTATTAAGTTCACAATGGAAAAAGAGGTCAATGGCAGCCTCCCTTTCCTTGATATTCTTATTTCCAAGAAGAAGGATGGCTCTCTCTCCCACGCAGTGTACAGAAAGAAAACGCACACAGAGCAGTATCTTCACGCCGATTCCCATCTTTTCCCGGCTCAGAAGATGGGGGTTCTTAACACCCTAGCTACGCGTGCCCTCAGGATTTCAGATAAAGAGAACCTGGATGGAGAGAGATCCCACCTCCTTGATGTCTTTGTGGAAAACGGATACAGCAGGCATGTTGGGCGGAAGGCTTTCCTTAGAGCCTCCAAAAATGCGTTAATTAAGAAGGAGCCTAAGGAACGCCATCCAGGAGTCCATCTCCCCTATATCCATGGAACCACGGACAAGATTGCTCGGGTCCTTAGAAGGTTTGATATTCCCTCTACCTTCAGGCCCCTCCGAACCATTCGTAATTCCCTGAGATCGGTGAAAGATCCTGTTAACCCCAAGGACTTGAAGGGAGTCTATCTAATTCCTTGCTCTTGTGGGACTCCCTATATAGGGGAAACTGGGCGCTCCATCCAGCAAAGAATTTGCGAGCATGCTGCTGACCTGAGACATGGGAGAACAAAGTCCTCAGCCTTAGCGGAGCATGTGGACAAGACTAAGCACCATGTCTGCATTGAGGAGGCCCAAGTCATTGCCAGGGTCGATCGGTTCCATCATCGCAAGTTAAGGGAAGCTATTGAAATTGAGCGTAGACCCATCAATCTCAACCGAGATGATGGTTGGAAGGTTAGTAGAAGTTGGATCCCTGCCTTGTCATCTTAAAGTTTCTTCCTTCCACCTCATGCATCCAGGTTGCTTTCGGCTTGTTAGCATGGTCTTTTCCTTTCGATCTTATGTTATTCGCTGGCTGCTTCAGTTTCTGGCCTTTTTATTTTTCCGGTATTTTTTATGATTAATATTCGGTTTTTATATATGATTTTTTCTCTTTGATGAGGGCTGATGGAGGTCCTTTGCGTGTCCATTATTTTATTCAGTAGGTCAGCATTATAGGTATACTTAAAGTATGATATTTAGGTTAAGATTATTCTTATTCATCTATGTGATAGCTTCTCTTTAAACTTTTATCTTAGGCTCTTTATGGCTTTCCCTTATTTTTCTGCCTCATATTATATATATATATATATATATTATATTATATATATATATTATATATATATTATACATATTATTAATCTAATTAAATTAATTATAATTTAATAAACTTTCTCTCTTACCTTTCAATCCAACCTCATAAGATGGTCTTTATTAATAGTATATTGGAGCGAAAGTAAGGAATATAATATTGCAAACCTTCTTGTATATAGTTAGTTATTAATTTAACAAATTATTACCATTAAAATTATAGTTTTAATCATTTATGCTTATTTTAACCTAACATCCCATTTTTCGGAATATAAATCGAATTTAAGTAACCTTAAAGATTACGATATTAACTTAAAGTAATTTAATTAAATATTATTAATTAAAAATTTATTAACATAAAGTAATTTAATTAATATCACTAATTAATTCATAATTTAGAAATAAAATATTTTAGTTTGAATTATTATCTAATTTATCAGGAATAGGTCAATCCATAACCAATCATATTATAATATTAGTTTTATTTAGAATTATTATTATAAAACTCGATATTTATATAGAAATAATGTATTTAATAGTTAGTTTTACCTAATTTCTATTCATTTATCCTAATTTCTAGAATTAAAACAATATTAACATTAAAAAAAGAGAATGAGAATATTTAATTTAACTTAAATACATTAATAAATTAATTAATATAATTAATTAATTTATTAATTATAATTAATTAACATATAGTTAATTATATAAATCAATTGGCAATTCTATTCATTTCACCTAATTGTGATCATTTCTAGAAATAAAATAATAAAAATAATGAGTTTATTTATTATAAAACTCGATAGTTATATAGAAATAATATATTTAATTATAACAAAATAGTTAGTTTTACCTAATTTCTATTCATTTATCCTAATTTCTAGAATTAAAACAATATTAATATTATAAAAAGAGAATAAGAATATTTAATATAACTTAAATACATTAATAAATTAATTAACTTATTAATATATTAACATAAAGTAATTTAATTAAATAAATCACTTGGGATTCTATTCATTCCACCTAATTGTGAACATTTCTAGAAATAAAATAATAAAAATAATGAGAATATTGAATTTATTAATATATTTTTTACCTTGGTCCAGAGTCAAAAATAGTCGTTTTATAGCCGTTGGAGTCTCTGCACTGTCTATTTAACATGCTATGCCAGATCTGCTTCTTCAACTTGTCCTGACGATGAACCACACTAGTTGGTTCGAAACGCGTCGACAAAAACTCTTTCATGTGATTTACGCCGAAGCTCTTCTTAACAACTATGATGGATAACAGAAGCCTCAATTCTACAATATTGGGATCTCTAGAGGTACCAATGTTTACCTCGGTGAATTTTCCTGGATCCATTTTATTTTCCTCTTTCATCTTTGTGGCATCATGTCAATCAAAGTGTTGTTCTAAATAAACAACATTCCTAGGAGTACGATTTATAATATCTTCATGATCATTAGATCCATCCTCCTTATAGTCTATCCAAAAATTTTCAAACTCATTCAAATTATCAAGAAAATGAATCACTTGTTTCTTGTCATCAAAAACTTGCCAATGCTTTGAGTTATCTAGAACAGAAGGCCTAGATATAACTTCCATTTTTATCTCATCCTTGATCAACCCATCAGATAACTATGAAGTAGAAGCAGCTATGGCAAGCTCATCTACCAAACTATTATGTTCTCTTCGAATAACTTCAAGGTTAAGGGCATAAAAGTATTCCATAGTATCCCATACAACATTTCGATAATTCCTTAACTTTTTATTTTTACATGTAATTTTTTTTTTATTTGCACGATAACTAAGTCAAAATCCCCCTTGATGCTAATCAACTTAAATCTTAAATCCTTTTGCAACTCAAGACCCAACAACAAAGCTTTATATTCAACAATGTTGTTGGTTGCTTCAAATTACAATTGATAGGCAAACTTGAAAATATGACCAAGGGGATATTTTAATATTATTCCTGCACTTTTACCATGCCTAGATGACACACCATAAAAATACATGTACCAAACTTTATCCTTGAGATCCCAAATATTTTCATCAACCTTATCATTGGGAAGAACTATGGAATTAGATAGAATAACATAATTCCCAATGTCATATTGTTCTTTAACTATCTCGTTATGAGGTCTCTTAGGATCTTCAAAATGGAATCTTCTCTCAAGCTCTCTATTAAGTCTTACAAGCCCGCCACCTCTAGGAGAAGGAACCGTAGCATATGACCAATTCATTTGAATACTTCCTCCTAGATCAGAGGCCCATTTTCTAGATAAAAGCATACCCCAAGCATCAGGCACATCAACAACAACAATGTCCATAACAATCATAATGTCAGGGTAAACCGATAAATGAACTTGTAAATCCTTGATTAACCCATGAACTTCAATCTTCTTAGAATCTATGGAACATATATTGTAGTAAGGCCTAGAAACTCTTAAATTAAGTTGTTCCATGATCCTATGGAGAAGGATTTTCACCAAATAATTTAACCATCATATCATTTTCATGATCAAAATTATTTATTCTAAAAGATGATGTGGAAGGCCTAACATCTTGACTGTTTTCCTTAACTTCCTTCCAGTCTTACATAAACAAAGAAAACTCTTTACCTACCACATTTATTTGATTACTTTCCTTAAACATTCCATTATCCAAAATCCTTTTAACTGTGGGGTAAGTAGCCTCCTCATGAAGAGCATCACAAGCCCAACAATAAGGCAGAGCTTCATCGATAAAATTACTAGATTCAAGTGGATTAGGTGGTCTCTGCTCACTAGATTGGCCTTTCTTCTACCAATTATTATTTCGATTATTATTATTATTTCTAGGCTGGAAATTATGCGTTTGAGCTCTTTCCATTTGAACCAACCTAGACTTCAAATTAGTTATCTCCTTAGCATGGTTAGAGATTAATTTCACTTGGTTAAGCTCCATGCTTTCAATTTTTTGCAGTAATTTTTTAATAGGGTCGTCATTAGATTCTTTAACCTCTTTTCCTTTAGGCTCTTTCAATTTTGTTGAAGCCCTATCAAAACCTGGGGTTTCAGACTTCCCATATGCCTTCTTATCTTTTTCAAGGTCTATCGCTAAAGCTTGACAATCCCTATAATTAAGAAGTTTAGCATGTCTCAACTCATAAGAGGGATCATGGCTAAAGGCATCAATATAGAAGTACCAAAGAGATTTATCAAGAGTTTTATAATATTAAGGTAATTCCTTAATAATATCATTGAACCTCTTATTAAATTCTTTCACGGCCTCATTTTCTTTCTTTTTCATCATACTGATAGTTTTACGAGATGCCTTTCTTCTCTCTTATCTCCATACTTTTCCTTAAAGGCATTAATAATCAATTGAAAAGAATCAAGTGAATTATGAGGCTTTTCCGTAAACCAGTCTAAAGCATCCCCCTCCAAGGTAAGAACAAAAAGGCTCGTTTTTACATCTTCATGATTATAATCAGCAGCCCTCGCATACTTACCCAGCCAAGAACCAAAATCTTACAGATGACAATTAACACTAATTGCATTATTGCCCTAAAAGGAAGGCAATTTATCCATACCATGGTCTAGAAAATCATTGGGATAACCTTGAATGTTAGCAAAGTTACAAGGGGTGAATACGTCCAAGATTTCGTGCTCAACCGGGTTAGGAAAAATCAAATGGATATCAGAGAGAGCTTCTTGTCCAAGATTAACAAGAAGGGTACGAGAAGACAGTTTCTGTAATCATACTCTGCGAGCCCTTTCAGGATCAAGAGTAAGATTAACCAAACTGCTTGGACGTCTTCTAGTACACACTCTTATAGAAGATAGAGGAAGTGGAGTCACCACTCAGACAAAAATCTAACCCGAAAGTAAGGAACCAAGGACAAGGAACTTATCC
This sequence comes from Pinus taeda, assembly GCA_000404065.3. NCBI lineage: Eukaryota > Viridiplantae > Streptophyta > Pinopsida > Pinales > Pinaceae > Pinus > Pinus taeda. Next base: position 8,191 of record APFE030163053.1, read on the forward strand.
TGTCAAGAGATGAAAAGATGAGAAGAATGAAATGAGATGAATGTCAAATGTCGTAAAGCCAAAGTCCAAGAAATTGGTCCCCAACAACGGCGCCAAAAAAATTTGTCACACAGAATGTCTAGGCACCACGACAACGACTCAGATTGGGGGTTGTCACCCTGATCCTCAATCTCTTTGTTTAAGTTGTCTCCCTATATCAGGCTAAGGGGGGTAGAACCTATGGAATAATGGAATGAAGAAGAACCAGTTGGGAACCAACTAGTTTGAGAGACATAATGAAGAAACCAAGTACTTGATTAAGATTCAACAAGACTTATAGGATTTGATTAGATTTGAAACGATTGATACCAGTTCCTTATGGAGTCAACTATCTTGCTAGGTAAATTAAGATCAAGTAATCGATTAGCAATTGTTGCTTAGATGAATGACTATCTCATATGAAATGTAGATCTTAAATCTAATGTGAGATGCGAGAATCTTGGTTAATTTTAGTTAAATGCCTATCTAAATTTTTTGAATCCTTCAATCATTTCTATGTTGAGCCGATTTCGTAGTAATTGGCAGAGAGAAGATAAGGTGAAGCACACTAAGGTGTGATTAACGATACCTCTCCTGAAAATCTAACAAACCCGGTGCCTCCGAAGCTGCAGAGAGTTGTGGCTCTCACAATTGCAAGGTCACTGTTTTAATTACTATTAAAAGCAAGCTTCTCAAGCAAACATGGATGGATACCTATTTATCTATCGCCCAATCTTATGCTTGGAAGTAAATTTTATTTATGTAAAGCTAACTTGCAAATGCACTAGATGATGAGATGAAGTTAGATTCAAGGATTAGAAACACTTGTGTCGCAAAAGCCCTCAATTACCAAAATGAAATGTTTGCTTTACTGGATGAAGACTTAAAAATAAATCCCTAAAAATATTCCAATTAAACCACAAGCTTATTTCAAATCTTTTTGATACAGTTATAACTCAAAGAGAACAAAATATTCTTTGCAATTTAATATCAATGTCAATAGATGTTCAAAAATTTTCAACTTAGGAAACAAAGATATGTAATTTATTAAAATTCCACGACATAGTACTTTAACAACAACCTGAAAATATTCACAAAATATCTAACATGTAACACAAATAAAATAATTCAAGCAATGATGATCAATTTTCAATAGATACAAAATATTCTAGCAATTAAATTTCTAGTGATCCAAATACTTTTAAAAACCATGAAATGTAAATGCTAATCAATTCACAATCCTAAAATTAAAATGATTTATGCTTACTAACCCAAAACTAGGAAAACTTGCCACTTTCCTAAAGTCAATCTTTAGATACAAAAAATTAAGTATGTTTGACTATGTAAAGTTAAAATGCTTAATACCACAAAAGTTCTCTTTTAGATTTTACCCTTAGCCCAAAAAGACACCAAGAAGGAATTTTAAATTGACAATTTAATTATTCCTTAGGCGAATTTAAAGTGCTAAGCTTTATGAAACAAGACTAATGTGGTAAATGATCAATTAAGATTTTTTAATGTGACCAAAACAAATCAAAAGGATTTAATAACTTAAAATTATCTTATGGGCCGAAGGCCAAAAAATAAAAAATAAATAAATAAATAAAGAATAAAATTAAAAATTAAAAAAAAAAAAAAAAAATTCTTTTAATGTGAAAATTTTAGGTTTAACTTCTAGTCACATGAATTTTACTTTTTTATTTTTTAGGGTTTTGAAAATTTTCTTATGATTTTTTAGTTTTTAGAATTTTTTTTATATTTTTTGAATCAGAATTAAAATCATAAATAAAAAATAAAAATAAAAAAGGTGGACGAAATCAAATTAAAATATCAAAAACAAAAACCAAATCGTTCTTTTTTTAATTTTAATGAATATAACTAAAGTTTATTTAAATGAAATCGAAAAAATAAATAAATAAATAATAAAAAATAACTAAACCTAATCTACCCTATCCAACCCTACGAACACACAAAATCTAAAAAAGAAAACGCAAAGTGAAATTGCAGTGATTGCTTACATGTTCGATGGGAGAAAATCTCGATGGTGGAGGAGGGGAAAGGAAAGATGACAAAGGGAGGAGTGATGGGATAAGGACTGACAGCGAGCTATGGCAGCGGCAGAGGGAGAGAGGCAAGAGTGATGGACGCAGATCTAGGTGGCCTCTGGCAGTGAAGAGATCGAACAACAAAGAGAAGGATGCAGGTAGCTAGGAGCTCGAGTAGCAGAAATGGATGCAGATAGGTTTAGGAGTGGTCGACGGCAAAATGGAGAGAAAATCAGGGAAGCTTGAGTTGTAGAAGATGGATATGCGAGTGGAAGGGAAATAATGCAAAGAGTAGGGATTTGAGATGCCTAAGGAGAAAAAGGGAAAAATGCAAGCAGGGTTAGCAGGGAAAAGGAAATCTTAAATTTCCAGAAAACTCTCAAAATGCAGACAGTACGAACATTTCGAAAAATTTTGGAAGGGAAAAACGCATCCCAAAAGGAGGCTCAATTCGACATGAAACAAAAAAATTGGTACCCAAAAAAATACCTAAGAAAATTTCCCAAAAAATTCTACTTAAAATTTCATTTCCAGAACTTATAAAATTTTCAGAAAATTTGAGACCCTTCAGACTCTAAAACCCTCAGAAGATTTTTTCCAGAATTAAAAGAAAAAATTCAAACCCTTGGAGTGGAAAAATAGTGCTCCTGCAAAAAATGGTTTTGAACCTATATATTGTTGGAAATAATACTGGGGGGGTGAATCAGTATTATCAGATCAATAATTTGTTTTCCCAAACAGATTTATATACGCTACTTCAGCTAAGTGAACTAGCGCATACACACAACTGTACTTAAAGAAACCAACGTATATGCAGATAAATTTTTATTTAGGTAGTTTATCATGTATTGAACTTTAACTAGTATATCAAAGATTTATTAGACAATGCAGTAAAAGCAAAATAAAGCATCACACATAAGCAACACAAATGAATACCAAGATATAAGGTGGAAACCCAATGTAGGTAAAAACCACCTAATGTTGTCATCTTTGTCTTCTTTTATTAATAAGAAAATATGTTTACAATCTTGTATTGGTGTAGACTTCTAGCACGCAAGCACCCACATGTAGAAGGTTGTAACCTTCTCTCGTTCTCCAACTTCTAATGAAAGGGAGTTACAACCCCCTAGCTCTTGTACTAGCCAATTTATTTACTAGTACATAGGTGCCACCCTACAAAAAATACTCTTCTACCAGGCACCATGTTTCATGAATTTTCAGACTGGATACTCCTGGAACACAACACCACAATCTAAAGACCACATTTCATTCAATTTTCATACTATAACCATCAACAACATCATAGCTACAATACAATCATCAAGTACATAAACCAGTCACTGAAACTCCTAAATTTGATCATTCAAAATACTCTCACCAGAATAGAACCCAGAACTCTGCAACAGCTAACAGAAACAACTGAAACATTCTTCATAAGGTATACGCTACTTCCCTATGTTGAACCAGCATGTGTACACACTTTTATCAAAGCCAATTAGCGTATACATCTGTAAATTTTAATTCATAATTTTACAGCTATTCCAGACTTCAGTTATACCCAGATCATAAGATTTACAGAATAATACATGCGTCAGTATTTAGATCTAGAATATACATGAAAAAAACAACATAATGATAATTCAATCCAACCCTTAAGATTCTGATCCATCATTAGATCTAATCCCTCATCAACCACTAAGGTTCATCCTTGGTTCAGATCAAGCAAAGCACCATGAGCCAATAACCTACATACTATATCTCACACTTAATCGGATATTTGATACTTACACACCTTGGCCTAATGATATTCTCCTCCTTATATATTTTTAGGCCTTTCTCAATACCATGGACCAAAACCACTTAGGACCAATACCTTGGACCAAATACCTAGGGTCAATACCTCAGACCAATACCATGGACCAAATACCTCGGACCAAAAACTTAGTTTTCCAAGGTATACGTGTGTTTCCTTCTGTGAAAGTGTGTGTGTACGTATGTGCTACTTGTGTTCAGTGAACCTGCATGTATACGCAACTTGGTCAAGGTGAACCTGCATATACCTCTCTTTCTTTATTCTTTGTAGTCTGATCTGTAATTTTGAGATGTTAACCTGTTGTACTGTGATCTTTCATCTGAGGGAGTTGCCATCAAGGACAACACTTATATCATAATGCCAACAGATCTTACCCTCTTGAGCCTATATCTGGCTTCAAATCAATCTTCACCTTCATATCTGCAACCTGCACCTGAAAACAAAAACACCAAAAACCCAAATATACAAAAAAAAACCAAGAAACCCAAGTCAAAAAACAAAAAAAAATTACATATCTCTGCACAAGAATGGCAGATCTATCGGATCTAAGGAGTATGAGTCCAACTCCACTCTTAGATCTGATAATCTAAGACTCTCAATAGCGAGATATATCAATTTCCCACACAATTTTTTATTTTTTTTAATAGGAGGTGCTTAGCTCAAAACCCTTCGTGCATCACCAATAAAAATCTTATGATAAATCTGGGATCAAATTAAGTTGGGATCTCCAGAAAACATGGATCGAGAGTTGGTTAGTCCAACTAAAGACTTCCCCTAATGCCTGAGAATCTAAAAATCAAGAATTTCCTGCAAAAATCAATTCATCCATCAAAATAGAGTGAGAAAATAATAATAAAATTAAGATAAATAGAGATACATGCTATTACATTCAAAATTTAAATGATCACTTAAACCCTAGTGACTGAATAAGATACTTGTACTCAAATCACTCTTTAGAAGCTATTATCAATGGCTAGAAAAAAAAATTACGCGTGAAAAATGACACATCTTATAGTATTTCCATGAAGGAAACATCAAAAAAGATTAACCCCAAAGTCTTTCTTTATTATTAAAAAAAATTACATGAGAGATTTTCGCTTAGCACACGACTCAAAGATCGGATGGATCAACTGACAAATGACCTCTTGTTTAGAGGTAAATCTTCCAACGGCTAGTTCGAGTGATCCTCGTCAAAGCAATCTCGAACATTGATGAGGATTAATTTTTTTTTTAATCTCATCTGTCGAAATATTAAATTCTTGAAGAAATTCAATTTTTGTAATTAATTCAAAAATAAAAATTTTGAGTTAATTTCCTCAAAGATTGACTTTGACTTAACCCCCAAGGACCAAAGGCTTAAAATTTAACAAAATAATTCATTTAACTTAGTCCCGGGACCTTTTAAATTTTTATTTGTTAAGGACTGCCGAATTTTACCTTTGGAGAATTTAAATTTACCTAGGACCTAGAATTAATTAAATTTATAGCTTACGATTTTAATTAATTTTTGGCTAGAAAATTTCATTAATTAATCTATGAGGGGATAAATTATTTTTGCAACCCTCAAGGTACTTTACATCATGATTTTCATATTTTTTACATCATAAGGGTGAAAACTCATTTGTGATAGACCCTCACAGACTACCCATTTCTGCGACACAAATATAATCCAACAGACCAAGCAATTTTTAATTAAATAAGCTAACCAAATAGTTAGGATTATTCCCAAATCACTTTTACATAGACTCGATCTATAACACTAGGACTCACCTAAGATCCCAGTGAGAAAAAAATTCCGACTTTGGGTAAGACTAAAGGAAAACTCTGCCAACCATCCAAGAATGGATTGGTGAGACAGAAAACCTCCCAGAATGTATATCATCACTAGAAAAGTAAGTTTACCTAGGCAATTACATACATGACATGGATCTGTTGAGATTATTTACATCATATACATGTAGAATGGGTTTACATTATAACATGATGATTAGGCTGATTATGACAGTTGGACGACACAAACACATCAATCAGGCGCTATCACTTTTACACAAAAATGGGATGTAATACTATGTATCATTGACACTTAGTGGTCAACAGCCTCTATTGATCAAAGTACAACAACACTTTGCGACTTAGTAACCCAAATTATGGATGTTCCACCTATAGTAAAGACATACCCTGTGGTGTTCCTCATGTTATCTCGATCACCTGCCACATCTGAATTGACATATCCTTGTAGAATAGTGTTTGAGCCTAAAACATAATTCTTTATGAGTGGTATCTCTCAAATACCTAAGAATGAATTTCACAGCCATCCAATGCTCTTTACTTGGATTCTTCATATACCTGTTCTGAACACCCACTTCATGTGCAATATTAGGCCTTGTGAACACCATTGCATACATTAATATTCTAATTGTTGATGAGTATGGAACATGAGACATATATTTTATCTCTTCTTGAGTCTTGGGAAACATCTCCTTACTTAGTTTGAAATGGCTAGCCAAGGGTGTACTAGCTGGTTTTTCATTTTGCATATTAAACAGTTCCAACACCTTTTGTATGTACTCACTCTGAGACAATCTTAATTTACCATTTTTCTTATCTCTAGTTATTCTCATACCAAGGATTTGCTTTGCAGAAACCAAGTCCTTCATTTCAAATGAATCAGCCAATTTTATTTTAAGCACGTTTATTTCCTGCATGTTAGGTCCTACAATAAGCATTTTGTCTACATACAATAACAATATAATATAGTTTCCATCATTTTTTTTCTTGAGATAAACACAATGTTGAGAATGACATCCAGTATAACCTTGTTCAGACATAAACTTGTCAAATTTCAAATACCACTGCCTTGGAGCTTGTTTTAATCCATATAATCTCTTCTTCAACCTGCATGCTAGCTTCTTCTTCCCTTTTAACTCACACCCTTGTGATTTCTTCATATAAATCTCTTCCTCCAAATCCCCATGGAGAAAGGTTGTCTTTATGTCTAACTATTCAAGGTGCAAATTTTCTACTACCACCAAACTTAAAATAGCTCTAACTAAAGTAATTTTAACAAAAAGAGAAAAAAAATCATCAAACTCTATACATTTATTTTTTGCAAAACCATTTACAACAATTCTAGCCTTGTAGCTCATTTTACCACCATCTTCTTCCTTCAACCTGCAAACCCATTTATTATACAATGGTGTTTTCCTATAGACAGCCTGACTAAGTCCCAAGTCTATTTATGTTTCAAGGAGTCCATCTCTTCTTCCATGGCTTGCTCCCTGTCAAGCCAGGAATAACTCCATTAAGCAAAAATTGATTCGTATTATTCATTCAATCAGGTAGGTCTATTATATACATGAGGGAGAGATTGTTCAGTTCATCTCCCGATGACTATTCACATTTCTCATTTATTTATTTACATATATTTACCCAACCACAAGGATTAGGTGTCAACATTCCCTCCCTTAATCTAAAGGGATGTTGGTGAGTCCAAGCATCATTCTGAATCGTTCAAGCTTTTCTCTTCCAAGCACTTTGGTGAAGATGTCTGCAATTTGGTCATTTGTGGAACAATGACGGAGATGGATTGTTTTGGCCTCAACATGATGTCGAATCAGATGATATTTAGTATTGATGTGCTTTTTTCAATCATGGAACTTCGGGTTCTTGGCCAACTTTATTGCAGAGGTGTTGTCAATCATGAGTGGAGTTGATTGTGCTTGTTTTACCTGCAAATCTTCAAGAATTTTCCTGAGCCACACAATTTCTTTTGTTGCTTCAGCTGCTGCCACGTATTCTGCTTCTGTTGTGGAATCTACTGGAATTGATTGTTTGCGTTATTTCCAGGAGACAGCTCCTGATCCGAGACTCATAGCATATCCTAAAGTAGATACCCCAGTTTCTTTGTCTCCATCGAAGTTTGAATCAGAGTATCCGATCAAGATGAAGTTGTCCACCTGTTTGTACTTTATTCCAAAGTCTTGAGTTCCCTTCAAGTACTTTAGAACTCCTTTTGCAGTAGACCAATGTCCCTCACAAGGCTTTTGCATAAACCTGGAGAGGATTCCAACATCAAATGAAATGTCTGGTCTGGTAGTAGTGAGATAGATGAGACTTCCTATAAGCTGTCTGTACTTTGTTGCATCCTCAAATTCCTTTCCTTCAATATATGTGAGCTTTAAGTTTTGTTCCATTGGAGTAGAAAGAGGATTGCACTCTGTCATGCCAAATCTGTTTAACAAATCTCCAATGTATTTCTTTTGAGAAAGAAATATGGATTTTGGATGTTGGGTTACTTCAATGCCCAGATAGTAATGAACATAGCCCAAGTCAGTCATTTCAAAACTTTTCCCCAATTCCTTCTTTATGGATGCAATTTAGCTTTCATTGTTCCCTGCCATCAAAATATCATCTACATATACCACAAGATATACAACTGTTTTGCCAACTTTCTTGACAAATAAAGTTGCATCATCAAGATCAAAATGTTTGAAATTGAGTTTCAGAAGAT